>UESW01004705.1:684811-705817 GCA_900491605.1 Calamus simplicifolius | reverse complement strand
TTTTTTTTTTTTTTTTTGGCACTTCTCTCAATCCATTTCTTCCTCAATTTCTCTCATTTGTATTCTCTCTCAGCTTTTATTCTCTGTAGGAGAAGAAGGAGAGGATAAAACCCTCCCTCACACTGCTTTTCTCCCCCTCTTACTGTTGTCTCTCTCTTTCCCTTTTGTTTCCCTCTGTTGTCCCTTAGGAGGTCAAGCAGCAGCACCACCATCTCGGCAGGAAAATAAAATAAATCATCCTTCCGGCAGAGACAGGGTGGAAGAGATGTCCTAGAGTAGGTCTTCTAATAGTCATGAGCTGTTTGACTAGCACTCCAAGATGGGGTGGAAGGTGCCCTTGGGAAGGCCTTCTACTAAGGTTGTTGGATCAGCACACCAAAGCTATATAAAACTATTTAGTTCTAAAAATTTAAATAAAATTAATAAAAATAAATAAATATAAGTTATAAATATTTTAATTTTTTATTTGATAAAAAATATTTTTATATATTATAATCTTCTCATCACACACATAAGCTAATCAAAATTTATTCTGAACTAGTAGTTTTTATCCGATATAAAAATGTTTTTATGCATTACAATGTTTTCTCTTATAATACGATATTTTCATCACACATTACAAGCCAACCAGGATCTATCTTAAGTTAGATCGTTAGCGTTATTAGGATGGTTTCATATCATGGCGTGTCTCTATCATTGCCATATGGGTATCTTTTTTTATTTTATCTACTAACTTTTGCATACTTGAATCGACTCTTCTTTCCTTCTGTCTACCAATTTTTGCATATTGAGTCAGCTCTTATAGTTTTATAATGCTCCAAGCCCATCTACTGGTCCATTAACTGTTAGTAGAATAAAACCATATGGCCCTAAAATTCGGATAAAAGTTAATTAATAGTACATGAACTTGAGTTATAAGCACTTCAAACCTTTTTTTTAATTCGATATAGGACTATCTGTGAAGTATTATACTTTCTTCCTCAAAATCATTTCTCTTAAGGCAATGTACCATGCTAGACCACTTTAATCATTGGGGTATCCACCAATAATTAGAAAACAACATTTTCAATGCTCAAAATATCATTTTACCATGCATTTAGGCAACTAGGATACCCTTCTCCTATTCGCTTAGGAACCTAAAATGATACTCCTATTTCTCAATGTCTCATGTGTTCTGGATGGTAAAAGTTAAATTTGATAACTCAATCTATCAACTTAGTAGGTACATACTATATTCTTTGGAATGACTGTGGTCAATTTGTTGAAGTTGAATTCTCCTACTCGGCACTGATTTGATCTTTTATGCTAACTTAACTATTGATTGGCATGGTGTTAAGAGGCTATTCTTCATCACTTCAATGGCAGTTATGTCCTTGAAGGAGATTTAGTGCTATTATTTGATGGATCAGCAAGCATTTGAATTATGTATCAAATAAATATTTTTTTAATTATGTATTTTTTAATGATGTAATAATGGAGATGCATATATATATATCAACAAATGCTTGCCCATATGTTAGGCGAAGGAAGAGGAAGTCTCATAGGAGGCAAGAAGTTTAGGGAGATGATGATGGAGGAGGTTTGCCCGCTTCTTGCCTTGCTGAGGTGGGCTGATCATCAGAACTCTGGGACTATGTTAGTGAGATTGGCATGAGATTGATGATAAGATGATGCAGAGACCGCGAATTGATGACCGTGGGGGAAAACTATGGTTCATATTCTATTATCAATACAAACACAGATCTCTAATACATCGTAATTTCCTTTTTTTTCTATTTTCAAAAGACTTTATTAGCACCGGGCACAAATACTCCATCTCATACACACAAAAAAAAAAGCCATGCCATTGTTACTTAACAACCCAGAGGAATTGAAGAAGGTTATGAGTGACCTTGATGCTTGAAACAAGAATCTCATTGGTGATGGTTATATTATATTATATTTTATTTTATTTGGTAACTACTTGCATATATATCTCGAGATAACTCTCAACAATATCCATCTACTAATTAATTAAGTGATAACTATATCTCTTTTAAAAATTTAAATGCCTACTTTGATAGGAATAGGCGATAGAAGGGAGTTAAGAAAGTCTCTATAAATAGAAATCTCTTCTAAGGTTTTTGATATCACATCATACCTGAAAAAACCATACAAAAGCCAAAGATAAATCCTGAGGATATACACTATCGTTATAGCACTCAACTCAATCAAGATTCAAATCTCAGAAGGTAGACCATAAACAATGACTAAAGGTCTTGTTATTATTTCATGAATTAATCTATACAATGTTTGGGTCTTGTGTATTAATGTTGGTTGGTATTTGGTATGTGAAATGCAGAATAAACAAAGTTTGCATAACAATTTTAAAGTTGGGATGGCCTCGTTATATGCATCCATTTGGATATTTAAATGCTAGTTGGTGATGCCTAATCATCTTGAACTAATGTCCTTGAGCATCAGTGGATGAATTATGAATTTGATGAAGATGATTCACCTCAACACCGAGATCTGCAAGAAGTTTTGAGGACTGGATATTTCGACGGAGACCCTCCGACGCTCAAGTTAGTAATTAGAATCATAGCCGTGAGCTTGAAGAAGCTTGAGCTAATAAGAGTTAAGAAGAAGATAAAAAAATTCTCTCAATGCTTGAGTGTCATACCTTGGTCCGGGATCCCTCTACCCATTTTATTGATACTTGGGGTCTATGTAACTGTTTCGGAAACTTTGGAATCTCATAATGAACTACGACTTCTTGAATAGAATGATAGAATTAGTGGGATTTATCCCATCTGAACTGGTGATTGGTACTTCGTAGCAGATGATCACCTTTGAGGTTCATCTGGTCAGAATCATTAAAGTTTTATGATGGATGATGACTTTTTAGGCTCGAAAAAGATTTTGTACACCGTATCCAGTGCAGCAAGTCCTACGTAGGCTACACCGTTCTTTTTATTGGTCCACATGCATACGACACCCATTAAAAAAATGATAAGACAGCTTTACGATATCCTGAGAAAAAAAATTATGACACTCCAGCTTTAAACTTATGACACTATAATTATAAAATTAAGACACTCATTCAGAAGTAAAAAAAAATTACGATACCCTAGTTTAAACTTATGATACCATAGTTATAAAATTAAGACATCCATTCAGAAAGCAAAAAAAATTACGACATTTTAGTTGTAAATTACGTCACCGTAGTTATAAAATTATGATACTCACTCAGAAAATGTGTCTATACACAAATTTCAAAAAAAAAGGCTGTCTGACATGCATTAATACCCATTCAGCTTTTTTTTGAAATTTGTGTATAGACACATTTCTGAGTGGATGTCGTAATTTTATAATTATGGTATCGTAAATTTACAACTGGGATGCCGTTTTTTTTTAACTTTCTTAATGGGTGTCTTAATTTTATAACTACGGTGTCGTAAGTTTAAAACTGAGATGTCATCTTAAATTTTGATGTGACATGCATTAATATTCGTTCAGCTTTTTTTTTAAAATTTATGTACGAACATGTTTTCTAAATGGGTGTCATAATTTTATAATTACGGTGTCATAAGTTTACAACTGGGGGGTCATAATTTTTTTTGCTTTCTAAATGTGTGTCTTAATTTTATAACTATGGTGTCATAAGTTTAAAACTGAAGTATCGTAATTTTTTTCTTGGGATATCGTAAAGCTGTCTTAACATTTTTTAATGGGTATCGTACGCATATGGACCAATAAGGAGGGCGGTTCAATCCACGTAGGACTTGCTGTATCGAATGTGTTGTACAAAGTCTTTTCCTTTAGGCTCATCTGATCTAGGCCATTTAAAACTTCATGATGGATTATAACTTCTTAGGCTTGTGCCAGAATCAACAGAGTTTATCTTATAAGGCATATGAATCAGAGGTAACTGGTGGCCTGGCTTTGTCAAAATTGAAGGCTTGCCTGGGAAGCTGCAGCTGAACCTGGAGACAAGAGGAGATGAGGTAGGAACAGAGGCCACCTAGGAGCTGGGACTGCCTAGGAGCTAGGGCCGCTTATGAGCTGGGGTTGCCTAGGAGCCGGAGCTGCCTAGGAGTTGGGGCTGCTTAGGAGCTAGGTCAGCTTATGAGCTGGGGCTACCTTAGGGCCGCTTATGAGCAGGGGCCACCTAGGAGCTGGAGCTACTTCAGGACCGTTTATGAGTAGGGGCCGTTTATGAGCAGGGGCCGCCTAGGAGTCAGGGCCGCCTTAGGACCGCTTATGAGTAGGATCGTTGGCGCCTCATCCACTCCTGCCGTTAAGTGACTTTGGCCGTTAACCTCCACGTGGCTTTTACCAGCCACATCATATGCCCCCCTCCTAAGTCTTGGCGCTCACGCACGTAGCACTTGCCAAGAAAAAGGAGTGCAAACTCTTCTGCTTTTGTTAGGTCTTGCATGCCATAAATTAGTGGAGGCGGGCACGCACTCCCAAAGAGGTAAAGTCTCTTCGAAGTCCTTTCATCATTAAGGAACGATGCCATAAGCGATACGGCCCACGAGGAGATTGAGAAAAATATCCCTCGATCAACAAAAAAAGATGGAGCACCATTATTGGATTGTTCTTATCTGTATCCCATCATTGGGCATGGATCGCACCCCTTAAGTGTCACCGAGTCATCGTATCTCAAACAACGAAGAGTTTGTGGGCAGCTAGTTGGTACCTCCATTCATGAATCTCTGTGTGGCACGTAGTGGGCGGAACATTCAAAAATTATGTATAAAGGCTGTACCGCCCATCCCTTCGAGCCTTTCATGCCTCCATTACCTTCCTTGTGTCTTCTTCGTCTTTTGAGTCTCGAGTTCTTGCCTCTATCCTTTTGATCTTTAGATTAGTCCCCTTCACTTTCTTTTCTTTTTTCTCCCATGGATTTAGACTTCCGTAGAAAGGTAAGAGCCCCATGGTCGAACCTTCCAGGAAGGAGATCCTTCAGGCATGGCGCCGGGCTCCTGGTGGCATCTCCATTCGCAATTGCCCGGCGATCGCATCCCAAACACTACCTAGGGCTTCTTCTTAATTATCTATTCATCCAACATCTCCTCCAGCTACTCTTTCTGAGTCCGTAGGTCCAAGGGGATAGCCTCCACCATGACCGCCCAAGACATAAAGAACCTTAGGGCTCAATATGAGATTCCTGATAGCATTTGTACCTCTATCCCCCACCTGGTGACAAGGTGACTGTTGGGAATGTATCCTAAAGTCAATCATTTGATGATTGTGCTAATGTAAATAGCATATAAATTGATATATTAATAAAAGTTATTTGGCAGTTTATTCATTACAAGAACATCTTCTTAAAACTCCTAATAGTAATGAAGCCCTTAGGATCTTCCTCACGATAAAGGAGGATTTATCTTTGAAGGTCCTTAAAAGAGTTTCGACCAATGATATACTATGACAGGGCCATAGTACTATCAATTATAGGACGTTGTATATCATATTTGTTGGTTGTCCTCTTAACCAAGGAGTGTAGAGACACGGTATGACATACAGGTGAAAGTGTAGGAGTACATTTCACCGAACGTGACTCATTTCTGGATACTCTGCTGTCAAGAGTTAATCCGAGAAGATATGGGTATAAGTATCCTTCAGACCTGAAGATCACAACCAGTGGCTTACAAGCAACTCATTGTACTTAGGTGCCGGACCACCTGGATTTCTAATCCAGCTACGAAAGGTTACTGGGTGCAGTCAAGTACTTGTGGTAGTCAGTTGTGGATCAAGATGGAATTTGACCTATCCCGTTAAAAGGAGAAATGCTTGTGTTTCAATTTAGCAAGACCTTGGCCAAGGCACTTCATGTGAAAGTCACATGATCACTAA
The DNA here is from genome assembly GCA_900491605.1 of Calamus simplicifolius. Lineage (NCBI taxonomy): Eukaryota > Viridiplantae > Streptophyta > Magnoliopsida > Arecales > Arecaceae > Calamus > Calamus simplicifolius. Next base: position 699,973 of record UESW01004705.1, on the reverse strand, counting down.
AGTTGAAATCACTTTATGGATTTGCTGTTTAGAGTTGACAGGCTCTTAAGCCATCCTTAGCATTTGTGGTCAAGAGGATGAATTATACGGTAACTATTTCTTAGGGTTCTTGGAGTTTGCTCGGCAACTCTTCGACCTATCCGGACGTCGGTTCCATTGCTAGATGGGCACATCGATTAGTATAGAAAGTTGTTTCTATGCTACCGGCTTAGGTTCGAACCTAGAGAGTCACACGCATAGAAGTTTCCTAGGATGATCTATTTGCTGATCAATGATTGAGAATCGTATATGATTTAATTAATCAATTTGATTGATTGAATTATCTCAATTGGGTTAAGTACAATTGAATAAGATTCAATTTGGTTTAAGTCTATTAGAAGGACTAATCAATTTTAAATATTGATTTGAAATTAGACTTGATTTAATTTAAATAGATTCAGAACTAGCCAAATTTGATTTGGGCTAGGACCATGATCTATGTATGGTTCAATCTAATAAATTCAAATCAGCTTAAACCAAAACCCAAACCCAAACTCTCGAATTTTCTTGCATGAGGATCTCACGTGATGAGATAACTAAAATCTCATCTCATGAGAGATTAAATTCTCATGTAGAATTTAATGTATAACCTTAATCTTCTTCAAACAGTTTCCGTTGGAATTCTAAGTGGTAGAATTCATGTAGAATTAATGTACCTCTTTAAATTAACAAAATGATGGACATCTCTTTGGTTTTCACATAATGTCAGAATTAACAAAACTTGGAATTCTAGGTGTTAAATTCATAGGTTTTCACTATCGAAATTAACAAAACGTATGATTCTAAGTGTTAGAATTCATAGGTTTTTACTAAACATCGGAAACGTTGGAATTCTAAGTGTTAGAATTCATGTCTCCTTGGTTTTCATCAAACGACACTTAGAATTCATGTCTCTTCGGTTTTCATCAAACAATGGGCTAAAGGCTAAATTGAGCCTATAAATTAGAGGACATTCTTCCCCATATTAACACACGATATGTTATGGATTAAAATTCTAAAGAACAAGAAACAAAATAGTTCTAAAGTTAGAACAAAAAATCCTAGTGTAAGTATGGTGTTAGCAAAAGTTTGGTAGATCTTGGAGGAAGATTCAAGTGGGAGGATTCAAGATCAGCAAAGTTATTTTTCGCGAGCTAGCACTCCTAGGAATCCGATCATTCGGGACTTCGCATGGACGATACTAGAGGTCAGACGATTGAACGGCTGCAGAGCATAAAGGATTTACCAATTGTTCTTAAGGTAAGTGATATGATCCCTAGATCTTAAGGCAGGCTTCAAGACAAGTAGTGACTTCTTATCTTGAAGATCAAGATATGATCTTGATGATTTTATTTATATGCATATTTAGATCAAATGATCCTATAGTATAGGCAAAGATATGATCTTGATGCATATTAGATAGATTAATATTTAATCTTTAAGCTTTCGCATTGGTAATTATTATCAAATTTTAAAATATGCATGCCTTGGAGATTATTTCGCCCTACAAATGGTATCAGAGCATGGTTTCATCTTGATCTAATTTATAGCATATAAATTAATGTTCTTATTAATTTTGTAATCATAGCTAAAATGGATCTCCAGGCTATCCAGTCATAGATGGATTAAAAATCCAAATTACCCCATTCAATGAAGTATTCTATGACGTATTATGGTGCCATTATGATTCTCTCATCTTTGATGCTTAGTCAAAAGGTAATTAAATTGATCTTTAGCATCAAAACATAGATTACACGCACTCTCAAGAGATGTTTTATATTTGATACATATTGATGTTGTATAAAAGCATGCTAATTGCTTGTTTAGAATAAAAACATAGATATGAGAATTGTTGTCTATGCTATGAAATATACAAATATTTATGAGAGTCTTATTTAAATGTCAAATATTTATTCATAATCTTTTTAAATATGATCTAAATATTAAAATTATGAGTAGTTATATAATGCAAGTGATGCACAATTCAAAATATATGACATGGAAGTTATGAAAATATGAAATATATTTAGTTATTTGGGTTAGCTAAATCAGGTCCATAAAGGGTTAGACCCTAAGGTTTAAATCAAATGGACTATAAGAGTATTTGATCAAATCTAAATTAATTAAATTAGGTTAAGGATGCTCTAAATCAAACAATAGTTGTAGTTGATCATGTCCATGTCTTTGATTAAACCAAATGGAAGTAGATTAGGCTCCGTGGTTGAGCATGAATCTCTTATATGGTCAAGTCAAAATTGGTTAACCATATAATGTTAAGGTAAGTTGGCAAGTTGCTCTAGGATCAATGATCGAATGATTTTTAATTGGGAGCTACTCGTACTGATGCGTCTTTAACGAGTTAATGGCATATCCCTTCCATCGATCTCACTTATCTGATCAACATGGTGAACCATTTATGATTAAGATCATTTACGTGATTCAAGTTGATCCATGCCTGTAAGAAAATCAGTCTAACTGATTTAGATGCCACTTAACCTGACTTAATCTTGTCTCATTCTACTGACTTCATAGATTCAGTGGAAGAACTTGATTAGTCAATTTATCTTCAGATTATTAAATCCTCTAAAATTATTAGGTCCTTAAAATAAAATAGTTATATGATAACAAGATCATAGCCTCCCAGTAAGGTGAGTGATAATGAGTCCGATGTCTTGATAATCATTGGAGGCACTCCATGCCTGGTGTTTGTCAACCATTGGAATTATTATTTATTATATGATAAGTCAGCGTAACTATTAATTAGACAATTAGGTGAGCCTAGCTTCACTCGGGCTTGGTTATCTATAGATAGGTTGCACTGATTATATTATTTAATAGTTGGACCTAACCAGAACTTTCAGTGGAAGCACTCTATTTCTGCTAAAGAGGAATATGGGGCAAAACTGAACACTAAGAATTATTTAGAAAAATAATTGATTTTAAACCTACTCTTAGATGCATATGGGTTGGCCAAGCTTCACTTAGGCCTGTATGTAATCTATGCAGATCTTAGTGCCCACTAAAGAATTAAGAATAATTCTTCAAATTGGGGTGTAGAGAATGCCAATTTGAACAAAATAGTGCAAGAATCTTTAGACTAAAGTCCAAGTCTTTATATTGAATCAATTTATATACTACTAAAGTTTAGTTTTTCCTTATGCAGAAAATGGCCACTAATTTATCATTAAGGTTCCTATTAGATAGTGACAAGTTGAATGGTTTAAATTTCAATAGCTGGTTTAGAAAACTTAATATCATCCTTGAGCATGAGAGGATTCTATATATTCTGAATAATCCTGCACCAGAGATACCTAATGCAAACACCCATAGTTCTGAGAGAGACACTTATTAGAAGTGGCTCAGTGATAGAACTAGTATGTGTTGCATCATGCTAGCAACAATGAACGATAAATTTGGTCGCCAGTTCGAGAATGCTCAGCCTGAAGAAATCATTCAAGCGTTGAATGAATCTTTTGGCACACCCGACGACATTGAAAGGCACAAGACTAGTTGCACTATTTTTAATGCTCGAATGAGGGATGGATCTCCTGTCACTGATCATGTATTATACATGATCGAGAAGATAGAACTCCTAAGCAAGCTCGGCTTTCCCCTATATAAGCAGTTGGGAAAAGTGCGAGCTCGAGAGACGAAGGCAGCCGGCGAGCTCCAAGCCGCTCAGGAAGGGAGCCACTTTTTAAAAGCCTGGGCAGAGGAAGATGAGAGCAAGGCCAAAGTTGCCGAGGTCAAACTAGTGGATGCCATGATGAGGCTTAGGCCAACTAAGGAGAGGTTAGAAGATGCTCTCCTCAAGTTGGAGCATGCTAAAGAGAGGGCCAACAAGGCCGAGTCCGAAGCTCGGGCCACCTTGGAGAAGCAAGCTTGTGCGGAGTCAGATGCTCGGACTTCCTAGGAGAAGTCTATCGCCGAGGCTCAGGTCCGAGAAGCTATGGAGAAGTTGGCCGTCGTCGAAGTCTAGGCTAAGGAGAAGGTGGCTGTCGCTGAAGCCCAAGCTCGGGAGGTCGTGGCCTCCGCCGAGGCTCAAGCTCGGGAGGCTGTGGAGCAGTACAAAGGCTCCACCGACTTTGCCACAGAGGTGAGTGAAGCGGCCATCGACGCCTTTTTGCCATGGCTTCGAGAAGTGTAAAGAGAGGATCTCCCGGATCTTTAAAATAAGTGGCCTTGAATGCATTCAGCCTAAGGATGAGGACGAGGATTCAGAGAACGGCGATGCCAAAGACGGGCCTGGTCACGTCGAACTCTAGAATTTATTTCTTTTTTTTCTAATATTTTGTAATCCAACTAATGTCGGTCTTTTTGTATGACAATGTTATGAGATTAATGAAAGAAATATTTTTTTCAAGCATGATGAACTTATCTTTTTGTAGCGCCTTTAGTCTTTTGGTGATCATGTCTTGGCTATAGCCTTCAGATTCGACAAAATGCACCTTCGATCTTTTGAGTATATTTGAAGAGTCGGTAATTTGATGTGCATACTTCATAGGAACACTTAGGCTTGCCTTTGTTTCTCGGGCTTTTACTGAAGTGTTCCTTGAATGCTGATGTCAACCATCGCCACGGGGGTTTCTCGGTGCTAGTCTGGGAGTTTGACTCGAGGCCGCCAAGACCATAGGACTTGAACCGCCTTGGAGGTTTCTCGGTGCTGGTTTGGGGGTGTCCTTATGATCACAAGGCCGCCGAGGTCTTTTTGAAAACTACCTCCGGGGTTTCTCGGTGTTAGCCCGGAAGTTTGACTCGGGGCCGCCGAGAACATAGGACTTGAACCGCCTCAAGGGTTTCTCGGTACCGGCCTGGGGTGTCCTTATGATCGCAAGGCTGCTGAGATCCTTTTGAAAACTACCACGGGGGTTTCTCGGTGCCGGCCTGCGAGTTTGACTTGGGGCCACCGAGACCATAGGACTTGAGACACCTCGGGGGTTTCTTGGTGCTGGTCTGGGGATATCCTTATGATCGTGGGCCATCGAGATCCTTTTGAAAACTATTACGAGGGTTTATCCATACTATCCCGGGAGTTTGACTCGGGGCCGCCGAGACCATAGGACTTGAACCACCTCGGGGGTTTCTTGATGCCGGCCCAGGGGTGTCCTTATGATCGCGGGGCCACCAAGGTCTTTTTGAAAACTACCACGAGGATTTCTCGATGCCAGTCCGAGAGTTTGACTTGGGGCTGTCGAGACCATAGGACTTGAACCGCCTTGGGGGTTTCTCAGTGCCGACCCAGGGGTATCCTTATGCTCGCGGGGCCACCGAGGTCCTTTTGAAAACTACCACAGGGGTTTTTCGGTGTCGACCCGGGTTTGATTCGGGGCCGCCGAGACCATAGGACTTGAACTGCCTTGGGGGTTTCTCAGTGCAGGCCTAGGGGTGTCCTTATGATCGTGGGGTCGCCGAGGTCCTTTTGTAAACTACCACAAGGATTTCTCGATGCCGGCCCGGGGGTTTGACTCGGAGCCGCCTAGACCATAGGACTTGAACCACCTTTGAGGTTTCTCGATGCCGGTCCGAGGGTGTCCTTATGATCGTGGGGCCACCGAGGTCCTTTTAAAAACTACTATGGAGGTTTTTCAGTGCCGGCCCGAGAGTTTGACTCGAGGCCGCCGAGACTATAAGACTTGAACCGCCTTGGGGGTTTCTCGATGCTGGCCTGGGGGTGTCCTTATAATTGTGGGGCCACAAAGGTCCTTTTGAAAACTACCATAGGGGTTTCTCAATGCTGGCCCGGGGGTTTGACTCGGGGCTGTCGAGACCATAGGACTTGAACCGCCTTGAGGGTTTCTCGGTGCCGGCCCGGGGGTGTCCTTATTATCGCGGGACCGTCGAGGTCCTTTTGAAAACTATAGAATTTTCTAGATCGAATAGAAAGATAAAATCTAAGACTCTTTATATATTCATCGATCAAATACACTCACTATTAGTAATACCGGCAAAGGTTACCCTTATTCTAAGTACGTGGGATTGTTCACCCATCTAGCTCCTCGAGTCGGTATGCTCCTTAGCGAAGTGCTTCGGTAACTCGATAGGGCCCCTTTCAATTTGGAGATAGCTTGCCTCCTTTGGCTGGCTTAGTACCTTGGCCCTTCTAAGGATTAAATCCCCTGAAAAGAATGTCTTAGGGCAGACCCGGGCATTGTAATATTTCACTGCTCACTGGCGAAAGATAGCCATCTTGAGCCATGCCTGATCCCGGATCTCTTCAATGAAGTCAAGGCTGGCCTTTAGTTGATTAGGATTGTCTTCTTTATTATATGATTCCACCCAGAGGCTTGTAAGATCAATCTCCACCGGGATGACCGCTTCAGATCCGAAGACGAGACTGAAAGGAGTCTCCCCTATGGGGATCCTTGGTGTCATATGATATGCCCACAACACACTAGGGAGTTTCTGCACCCATTTGCCTTTGAACTCATCCAGTCGGGTTCTAAGTCCTTGAAGAATGGTCTGATTCATAACTTATGCTTCTCCATTGGTTTGTGAATGCCCGACAGAAGTGAACCGATGGCCGATACCCAACTCAGTGCAAAAAGTCTTAAATGCAGAATTATCAAATTGTCGACCATTATTGGTGACGATAGTATGGGGTAGGCCAAATCGGCATAGACTTTAAGAAAAATGTCCTCACCTTACTTGCAGTGATTTTGGCTAATGCCTCGACTTCAACCCATTTGATGAAGTAATCAATGGCGACAAGTAAGAACCTCTGTTGCCCTAAAGCTAGGGGAAAGGTCTAAGGATATCCATTCCCTACTGAGCGGAGGGCCACGAAGCAGAGAGCGGGCTCAGTTGAGAGGCTGACCATTGCTGGACATTAGAATATCACTGACAGATGTCGAACTTTTGGACTAGCTCAGCAACATACTTTCACATAGTGAGCCAATAATATCCTTGGCAGAGAGCCTTATGTGCCAGCGATCTACCCTCCAAGTGGTTTCAACATATGCCCTCATAGATCTTTCTAAGAATATAGTTGGCGTCTATAGGACCGACACATTTGAGGAGGGCATAAGAGAAAGACTTCTTGTATAACTGCTCATTCAGCAATACAAACTTAAAGGCCCTCTATTTGAGCATCCTGGTTTCTATGGGATCAGCGGGGAGAGTACCGTCAGTAAAATAATGGATGTAAGCATCCATCCATGTTGACTCATGCATAACCAGTAGAACCTTTCGCTGTATCAATACTCAGGATTTTCATATGCTCAACATATGTTCTTCCCAATGTGTTATCTGCCGAAGTAGCTAGCCATGATAAGGTGTCGGCTTTGGCTTTTTCACCCCTAGGAATATAACTAATAGTAAAATAGGCTAAGGAGGAGGTCAGTGACTTGACCTTATTTAGATTTCGAGACATAATGGGGTCTCAAGCTTCATTCTCCCCAGTAATTTGTCTGGAGATGAGCTAGGTGTTGGTGAAGGCCCTAAAGTGCTTTACTCTGAACTCCTGTACGAGCTTAATTCTAGCCAACAAGGCCTCATACTCGCTTGATTATTTGCAGCTTTAAAAATAAATCGAAGAGCATACTCTAGCACTATGCCCTCCAGATTTGAAAGAATAAGACCAGCTCCGCTTCCTTGAGAATTAGAGGTGCCATCAACATGGAGAATCCAGGTCTCCATCATATCCTCATCAGCGTCTGAATATGTCATTGGGAAGTCTTTAGGTTGCTCTTCCATCCAGGTGCATTTCACCAGAAGGTTCGCTAGCACCTGGGACTTCAGGGCAGATTGAGATTGAAATGAAAGATCAAATTCTCCCAATTTGATCGCCCATTTAGCCAGCTGACCAGAAGTGTTAGGACGAGCCAGGACAGCTCTAAGAGGCTGGTCTATGAGTACTACGATCAGATGGGCTTGAAAGTATGGCCTGAGACGCTGAACGAAGATAATTAGAGCAAAAATAATTTTTCGGTTCTAGAGTACCTGATATCCGCGTCATGGAGCACCTTGCTAGTACAATAGATGAATTTCTATGCTTTGTCGAGGTCGAGGCATACTAGAATGGAGCTAACTACCTTCGAAGAAGCAACAAGATAAAGGAAGAGTCTTTCCCCCTCTCTTGGATTTGATAGTAGTGGCGGTGTAGACAGAAATTCCTTAAGCTCCTCGAAGGCTTTTTGACAGCTTTCCATCAACTCGAAGCCATTCGCCTTACGTAGAGCTTGAAGAAGGGTAGGCATCTTTCGGCTGATCTTGACAGGAACCAGCTCAGAGTAGCCACTCTTTCGATGAGCCGCTACACCTTCTTTTATTAATTGGCTGTCTTATATCAATAATAGCTTATATCTTCTCCGGATTGCCTCAATCCCCCATTAGGTCACCAAAAAGCCTAGAAATTTTTCGGCGGTGATCCCGAATGCACACTTGCGAGGGTTAAGCTTTATTTGATGGCGCCGGAGGTATTAAATATCTCTTCTAAATTGGCAATATGGATGGCGATGCAGGTGCTCTTAGTTAGCATATCATCATCATACACCTCCATATTGTGCCCAATCTGGTCTTTAAAGACCTTATTCATCAATCTCTAGTAAGTAACCCCTGCATTCTTCAACCCAAAGGGCATCACCTTATAGCAGTAGATGCCTTTCTTGGTGATGAAAGAGGTATTTTCTTCATCTGTCGGATCCATCTTTATTTGGTTGTATCTAGAGAAGGCATCCATAAAGCTAAGGAGATCATAGCCAAATGTGGAATCCACCAATTGATCGATCCGCGGCAGTGAAAAGTTATCTTTAGGACATGCTTTATTGAGATAAGTAAAGTCGATGCAAATTCTCCAACTTCATTGGCCTTTTGAACCATCACTACGTTGGCTAGCCAATCTGGGTATTGTGCTTTCCGAATGTGGCCAACAGTAAGTAGCTTATTGACCTTCGCATCTATAGCCTTCTGTCGCTCGGGGGTAAAACTTCTTTTCTTTTGGCGGATAGGTCGATACTTCGGATCAATATTAAGCTTATGAGCAATTAACTCCAAAAGGATGTCGGGCATGTCCAATGCTGACCAGGCGAAGACATCTATGTTCGCCCGTAAGAAGGTAAGGAGTTGATTCTTCATCTCCAGGGAAAGAAGCTCGCCGATTTGTACAGTCTTCCCAGGGTCATCCCCCAATGGGTAGAATAGCAAGCGCTCAGCTGGCTCTCCCCTTCTTTCAGATTCTCTGGGATCGAGTAGCATTGAGGTCGATGGAGTCATCATCTCCTGAGAGCTGGGTGCCATATGATAACATAACCGCATAGGATTTGCTTTCCATGCATCTCGTCGATTCCTCCACTGGTAGGGAATCTCACGAATAGGCGCTTGGTAAATATCACCGCATCCAAGAGGTTTAAGCCAGACCGACTAAGTATAGCATTATAAGCTAGAGGCACTCGGGCCATTAAGAACCTCATTAGACCGTGCTTTGACATGGCGGTGATCTTGCCATGACTGACAGGATAATTTTACCTTCTACCTTCACCGAATTTCCTGTAAAACCAATCAGAGGCATTGTCACCGGTTGGAGAGAGCTGGAGATAAATTTATCTGAACAAAGGCATCATAAGTAAGGATATCGGCAGAGCTCCCACTATCCATCAAGATTCTTTTTATAGGATGCTTAGCGATTGTCATAGAGATGACAACGCTATCATCATTCAGATTGCCCCCTCCCGCTAATTCCCCTTTAGAAAAGGGAATTACATTTTCTATTCCCTCCTCTCCTCTCGGTCTCTTAGAAGATGAAGTCGTTCCCCATAAAAGAATGCCCACCATCCTCTCCGTCGGGGTGTTATCGACATTGGCCTGAGCAAGCGGAGGCCCCATTAGAGCTGGAATGGCCTGAGGCCCTCCTTTCTGGATAAACTTTCCGAGGTAGCCCCGCTGGATGAGCTCCTCAATGGCATGCTTCAGATTACAGCAGTCTTCAGTATCATGGCCATAATCTCTATCAAAATGGCAATAACGACTCCGATCGCGAGCGATGTCCATCCTCAATGGGGAGGGCGCCAGAGATAAGACTCGCTTTCGATCTCCATAAGGATATGAGACCTGTGGGTGAGGAGAGGTGTGAAATTCTCTTCTCTGGGGGCAAGGTTTTGGCGCCAGCTATCTGGTCGGCATGGGGGCTTAGGCTTCTTGGTGGGAGATCTGCTTGGCTCTGTACGGATCAGTCTCTTGCTAGACCCTCTTTCAGTGTCCCTTTGAGTGAAATCAGCTTTGTCGGCACAAATATATTTCTGCGCGCGACTTAGAAGCTCAGCATAAGAACTGGGAGGTCTTTTTTCCAATAAATAGGTGAAGCAAGAGGGACGGAATCCCCGCTTCAGGGCCAGAGTGGTCACAGCATCGTCGAGGTGGTAGACTTCAAGGATTGCAGTCTTGAATCGGGCCACAAAATCCTTCAAAAGTTCTCCTTTCTTCTGTTGAATGGAGAACAGGCTGTCCGCTACCCCGGGGATCTTCCGACATGCATCAAAGTGTGCTAAGAAATCCTTTTCCAACCGTCGAAAGGAGTCAATGCCGCGTTGGAGTTGACAAGAATACCATGCATGTGTAGCCTTTCGGAGGGTAGCGAGAAAAGTAATACATAGGAGGGCGTCAGCCGTCCCCTGAATTTTCATGAGAGCTTTATAACTCTCCAAGTGATCAAGTGAATCCATAGTGCCATCATAAGGATCCAGCTGGGGAAGACGGAACCTGTGAGAGACAGGCTCTTCCATAATCTGGCCAGTGAGGGATGGATGAGTGTCATAGTCCACCCCTGATTGGTTATTGAGCTTCTGACTTAGCTGTTCCAATCGCTGGTCTTGCTCCTCCAAGTGCCTCTCTATCTGGTAGTGATGTCCTTGCTCGTTGATTCAAAAGACGAGCAGAGGGAATAGTGGTGTTGATGGTGGCGCATCCGTTTGGGCTCCTTCCTCCGTCGCCGTTTGAAGGAGGGACTACTCGAGCGACGAACAGAGAACAGCGACCTTTTGGAGACTTCATAATGGTGGTGGTACTTGGATGGGGCATGACGATGGTGAGGCTCTTCCGGAGGAGGTATTCTGTATGTAGATTGCTGACTGGCTGGGGCAGCCGCCGTCGACGGCATAGGAGGCCTAGGTTGCTGTTGAACGCCCGCCAGCCGTTGCTCTTGCAACTCACGAACCATCCCAACAAGAGTTTACACTTGCTGAGTAAGGATGGCCAGTTGTTCTTGTGAAGTGGCTAAGACCGGTGGCGAGGAAAGAACAGGAAGATTAGCCTCCGGTTGCTCAGCACAAGGGGGATGCCCCCCAGTGTAACCGATAGAAGCTTCCTGAGCTTGTGTCATCACCATTGTTGTTCATAGAAGGATGGGCTTATGACTCAGAGCTATCCTTCCCTCAATATCCCTCCTACCTGGTACGCCAATCTGATGGTGCTGATCACCTTGAGCTGACGTCCTTGAGCGTCAGTAGACGGGCCATGAATTTGATGAAGATGATTCACCTCAACTCCGAGATCTGCAAGAAGTCTCGGAGACCGGATATTCCGACGGGGACCTTACGATGCTCAAGTTAGTAATTAGAATCAAAGCCATGAGCTTGAAGAAGTTCAAGCTAACGAGAATTAGGAAGAAGATGAGAAAATTCTCTAAGTGCTTGAACGTCATACATTGGTCCGGGGTCCCTCTTATGAGTTAGGGCCACTTTAGGGCCGTTTATGAGCCGAGGCCATCCAGGAGCCGCTTATAAGCAAAGGTCGCCTCAGGACTGCTTATGAGCAGGGGCCGTTGGCGCCTCATCCACTCATGTTAGCATTTATCAGCCACATCACTAGCCATTGCTTCATTTTTTTTATTTATTATAAAGGCTGTCATAAAATCTCATCCTTAGAACAAAAAAGAGTTGAAAATTTCCTTTCTTTCGATTACGTGGCATCTTGTAGCCTGCACCGTAACAAGGTAGTAACAAGTGGAAGAATCAGAAAGCTACACATTAGCTGTGTGAGTACAGGGATTGTTATTTTTTAAAAAAAAGATTATTTTGTCAAATTTTTTTATGTTACAGTACTACTGTACAATATACAATAGAAAAAAAAATAAACCCTTTTTTTTTTAGCGAAACAGTGGGGAGATCATCGGGCGCCTGAATTCATGTCAATAAAGGTGGCTGAGAAACCGCTTACGTGTGCAGTCCAAGGTTGTCAATTTCGTTTCGAATTATGTTTTGGTTTAGCTTATGAAACGAAATATTTCAGTATCGGACCGTTTCATTGCTTCGTTTCAAAATATATATATATAATAAAAAATTTATTCATAATTTATATTCTTTATAAATAATAATAACAACATAAAAATAAAGAGTTTAAGTTGTTAAGAGTTTGAAATATATATATATATATATAATAAAAAATTTATTTATAATTCATATTCTTCATAAATAATAATAATAATATAAAAATAAAGAGTTTGAGTTTTTAAGAGATGCGACCGTGAGGATAGGGTAACTAGAATTTTTTTTGTTATTATATATATATTTTTAAAATGGAGATAGGGTAACTATGATTTTTTTGATATTATATATATATATATATATATTAAATGGTTCTGAAAGGTTTAATAATTCATAAATTGGTTTCCAAAACATATTTTACCGAAACGGTCGAAACATAGCAAAAAACTACCGAAAACAGCCGAAACGCACCAAAACGGTCAAAAAGCTACCGAAACGAAATGTAGTACTTATCTTTTCGAATAAGCTATCGAAACGAAACGTCTCGACCGAAACGATTGAAACGGAACAAAATTGATAACTTTGATGCAGTCCACTCGCTGCGCTACGTGCCTGCCTACCGTGGCTCACTTGAAAGTTCCGAGAAAAGTTAGAAGCTTGTTTTCGGTTGGAGCAAACCTCTAAGCAAATAGATAAAGATAAGAAATGGTGGAGATTAGCCTTATTTCCACGCTTGGGTTGTATAACGCTATATCAAGGGTGGGAATTGATATGACTGATCCCAGCGTCGTCAGAAAAGGTAACGGCAGTTACTGTCATTCCCCCACCCCCGGTACCCCCGGGGGTCGGGGGGTGGGGTCATCATTTCTTAACCCCGGAGCCCCTGCCGGTCTCGGGGTGCACTATCATTCCCCCACCCCGGTACCCCCTCGGGGTCGGGGGTGGGGTCATCATTTTTAACCCCGGGGCCCCTGCCGGTCTCGGGGTGCACTGTCATTCCCCCACCCCCGGTACCCCCTCGGGGTCGGGGGTGGGGTCATCGGTGATTAGCATGCGACTCGATTGCCAAGGAAAACAACAACTATCAGGTTGCACGGTGCCCACACATGATTTTCAGTGCCTGACCATGCCTGCCACTGCGTACCATTCGATACTCCCATGATTGTGCCCCGTTACGGAGAGCCATGCCTCATAACGATGTTTGGCACGTTGCATGCCCCTGTGCCTGACCATGCCTTGCCACTGCGTACCATTCGGTACTCCTGTGATTGTGCCCCATTACGGAGAGCCATGCCTCATAACGATGTTTGGCGCGTTGCATGCCCCTGTGCATGACCATGCCTCGCTACAGCGTACGACTCGCTACCTCTAGCAATGGTGCCTAGTCATATCAGCCGGCAACGTGCACTGAACGCCCACACGGCTATCGGACACGTGTGGTATAACACGCAGCAACGGTACGATGGAGATCTTCCAAGGCCGCAAGTTAAGGTATTCGGACAGGTATAAAAAGCACATGCTCACGCTGTAAGTGGATCTGAACTCTGGTTTTTCTGAGCTTTCTTCCTCCCAGCAAAAACCCTAACTGCCTCAGCTCCTCTTCGCTGGAGCGGTTCTTTGTCTGAGCCCAAGCAGCTGACTTGATCGTCGGAGGGTCCCCACCGGTGCCACCGGTCTCAGGGGACTTTTCTTGTAGGACTTCGAGGAGGGAGACGTCCGTCATCCCCGACGTTCGAGGAGGGTGTCTTGGCGTCATCAGATTGGCGCGCCAGGAAGGGGGAGTGCAAGAAAGACGTCGAACCAGTAGCTTTCTTCTTCCTTCCGACTTTAGGACCTCGAAACCATGGTGACGACTCGAACGAAAGGAGTTTCAGCCGGCCGCGCTGGGGGGCAGCGCTGTGGGGCTAGTCCACCCGCGGAGGCCCCCGGCTCTCGCGTCCTGTTTCTCGGAGCCTCCGAATCTCCAGGGGGCAGGGCTTTCTGCTCCACAAAATGACATCCCTGCGTCTGCTCCACAGCAACTGCAGGAAGATCGATTCGCTGCCCTGGCCACGCAGGTTCAGTTGTTGGCGGCGATGGTTCAAGGCATGCAGCACCAGCAAGCGGCCTTCCAGCAGCCGGAGCTGAACCTGTCTGTCCCTGGGGTAATGCAGCCTAGCCAGCATTCCTCCCGCCGGAGATCGCCAGTTCCTGTAGATCATCGCCGCCGATCCCCAGCCAAGCTGCATCACCGCGAAGCATCCAAAAGGCCCCGGTCTCCTCTCGTCACGCCAGCGTTTCTCCTAAGCGGCGGCACGGGAAGGAAGCGGAGCGCCCGCGCCGGCATCGCCGCCCCCGTTCTTCTTCTGAATCTTCAGGGGAGGGCTCCTTTGATGGCCGGATGCCTCGTCGAGCTGAGCATCGACTCGAGGAGTGCAACCAGAGGCTGGAAGAACTTAGCCGCCGGATCACCCACCTGCCAGAGACTGACTACGACAGTCGACCTCCCCTGTCCCGTCGCATTATGGAGGAGCCTATCTTTACCAGGTTCTGCCTTCCTCAACTGGACCCATACGATGGGACTACGGACCCCCTGGACCATTTGGAGAGCTACAAGGTACTCATGCAAGTTCAGGGGGCCACTGACTCGCTTATGTGTGTGGCTTTCCCGGCTACTCTGAAAAAAGCTGCCCGGGCTTGGTATTCTCCCCTGCCGCCACGAAGCATCGACTCCTTCCGCCAGTTGGAGAGGGCTTTTCTGGCCCACTTTAATGCCTGCCGGAAGATCTCGAGGGTGGCGGACAGTCTGTTTGCCGTTCAGCAGAAGAATGGCGAACCTCTGCGGGACTATGTCGCCCGGTTTAAAGAAGCCGCCCTGTAGGTCTACAACTTGGAAGACTCGGTGGCTACCTTGGCTCTGAAGCGGGGGCTCCGCCCTTCTCGCTTCGCATACTCTCTTGACAAAAAGCCG
>UESW01004705.1:439523-679990 GCA_900491605.1 Calamus simplicifolius | reverse complement strand
ATGAAGTCAACAACAATTCGGAGATCATTGTGAAGAGTATTTTCATTAACTGAGGACTACAAAACTCCGACGTAGTCGGGCTTACAAAAGCAAGAAAAGAAAAAGCAAAATCACGGGCGCGAACTCATGGCTCTGCCGGTGCGGGCTCGTCGTCGGAAGGGGCCTGGTCTGACAACTGTTCCAATTCGACCTCCAGGGCCCGGGGGAAATTCAAATCCCTGGCCACCTTCTCCTTGGCGTGCTGGAACCCGTCAAGGAATACAGCGGCCGAAGCTTCGGCCAGGTCGTCTGCGAAACGCCAGACGCCTTGTATTCCTCGACGAGCCCGGCGGCCCGAGCTTTCTCCGCAGCGAGGGCCTCCGCCGCGATCCTTTCAGCCTCTCGAGCGCGGCTTATCTCCTCTCGAGCGCGGCTCATCTCCTCCTCGCACCGGCAGGTCTCCTCCCTTGCCACTCTTGCTTCTTCCGCCGCCGCGCCCGCCCGGTCCTCGGCCTCCTGGAGAGCTGAGGTCAACTCAGAGATATGCATATCTCTGGCCATGACCGCGCTCTCAGCCTCCGTCATCTGAGAAAGCGCTGCGCGCGTACGGTCGGCCTCCATCTCCGCCCGGCTCATGGCGGCCCTCACCTCGCTCGCGCAGGTGTCCTTGACCGCCTCCAGCGCCCTCTCTGCCTCTTCCGCGCGGCGCTGGGCCTCCTCGATCTCCTTCTGCGTCTCCCGCAGAACGTTCTTTCCCCCTTGGATTACCTCCCTGGCAGCCCTCAGGGAGTGCGCGATCTGCACGCATAAGCCCAGGTCAGCAAAATATATATATATGAACAAAAAAGGGGAAAAACGAAAAGATTGCTTACCTTGACCACGGCGGCGTAAGAGTCCCGGAAGAATGCACCCGCCCCCTGATGACTGAGATCCTCAATGATCCTAAGATCAAAGACTGGACCCAGGACCCGCTCGGCCCAATGGCCGTCGTCCAGGGAGTTTCGGGGCGGCCTGGGTGCGCCCTCGCCTCCCTCCGCCGTTTCGGATGTCCCCGGCTCTGTGTGCGGGCCACTCCCAAGCGGCCCCTCAGGGGGTGGGCTCGCGGGGCCGGATGGTCCCTCGCCCCAGTCCCTGGCAGCGTCTGGTGGGGTCGCTCCCCCGGGGACCGGGAGCTCTTCGGTTGGCACGTGCGCCCCGCTGCTGGCTCTTCGGCGGTGGCTCCCGCTGTCGCTCCCACCTCCGGTGGAGTGTCGGCCGTAAGGTCGACCTCCGGTACGGCTGGGACGTGTGGCGGAGCCGGGGGTGGGGAGACTGGTGTCGGGAGGGAGGCCCGGACCACCGGGCGTTTCGGGGCCGGGGCCTGCTGGCCCTGGACGGCCCTTCTCGGGCCCTTTTCTTGGCGGCCCTTATCAATTTCGCAGTCGGAATTTTCATTGCTGCATGACACAAGTTAGGTTTTCAGAACAGTAAAAAAAAAAAAAAAAGAAAAAGAAGAAGGGCAGAATTTCTGGCTAAGTGTGGAGAAGGCTTACCCCGATGGGAGACGAGGCCCGCCGACTCCAAGTTGTCCTCCGATAGCAGCAAGGTGTATCGGGGAATTTCGGTGGTCAGCAATAACCCCATTGCCTCCCGGTCTCCAGGCTGAACAGCCACGGCGTTCCCCCGGAGGTCGGGGTCTCCCCACCGGGGGCGGACTTGGTCGACGTTGGCGAAGAAGAAGGGGTTTCCACCCCTTGATCGATGAAGGTAGAAGAAGCTTCAGAACCCTATTGGGTCGGGGCTGGAACAGCCACCACCCTTTTGGGCTCGGAGGGAATAGAAGTTACGAAATAAGCTAATCCTAGGGGTGATACCTAGACGGTGACAGAGAATGATGAAGGCACTAATTACACGACAAGAATTCGGGACTAGCTGGGAGGGGGTCAAGGAGTAAAAGTCGAGGAGGTTGACAAAAAAAGGGTGAAAAGGGGGACGAAGACCTGTAGGCAGATCTCGTAGAGAGCTACCCGACCGGGTCGGGAGGAGATGACCCGGTCGTCAGGGGTTGGCGGGAATAATTCGATCTCCCGGGGATTCTGTAGCGGGCCCGGATCCTTTCCAGGTCCGACCGCTTCATTGAGGAGGCCGTCCCCTCTGGGGACTCCTCCGCCCTCGAGGAGGTCCCGGCCCTCAGCCGGTGGCCCCTCGATGGGGCTCCACCGTGGCCTGTCGCCGGGCCAAAGGGACGTGGTCCTCTCATCAGAGGACCACTCAAGTGGGGGAGAAGGAGTGGGAGAGATATGGCGCCTCACAGAGGGAGGACGGTCCTCAGAACCGTCCTCCGAGGTCCAGGAGGGGGAACTCATGAATAAGACAGGAGAAGCTAACCTGGGAGGGCAAAGAAAACCGGGCGCGGGCTCGCAGGTCGCAGGAGAAACTGGAGAGCAAGCAAGGAAGAAGACGATGGCAAAGGCGGTGTGGCATCAGTCCACCCCCCTCACCTAGCTTTATTGAGTTTTCAAAACGTCCCGCCATGTCTCGTCGGCCACGCGGCTCCTTGCCATACGCCGGTTCGCCTCGAGGAACGCCCCAGCGCGTGGTGCGGCACGCCCCCAGCCAGTGATGGGACCTCGCTGACGTCGCCGTAATGAGAGGAAATGATGATACGCCTTTTCGCGCGGACTCCGAAGAGCCAGTCCTCATTCTCGAGGGTGATCGTGGCTGGCACAGTGTACGGAAGGCCGCCTCCTTACATTCCCCGCACCGTCCGCATAAAAGACGAGGACAGGGATCAGCCACGTGGAGAACGCCCCTTGAGCCTCAGCGGTGGGACCCGCTTCGCCCCAGGGGCGAGGGGGCATCTGATATGACTGATCCCAGCGTCGTCAGAAAAGGTAACGGCAGCTACTGTCATTCCCCACCCCCGGTACCCCTCGGGGTCGGGGGTCATCATTTCTTAACCCCGAGGCCCCCACCGGTCTCGGGGTGCACTGTCATTCCCCCACCCCCGGTACCCCCTCGGGGTCGGGGGTGGGGTCATCATTTCTTAACCCCGAGGCCCCCACCGGTCTCGGGGTGCACTGTCATTCCCCACACCCCCTCGGGGTCGGGGGGTGGGGTCATCATTTCTTAACCCCGAGGCCCCCACCGGTCTCGGGGTGCACTGTCATTCCCCCACCCCCGGTACCCCCTCGGGGTCGGGGGGTGGGGTCATCATTTCTTAACCCCGAGGCCCCCACGGTCTCGGGGTGCACATCATTCCCCCACCCCCGGTACCCCCTCGGGGTCGGGGGGTGGGGTCATCATTTCTTAACCCGAGGCCCCCACCGGTCTCGGGGTGCACTATCATTCCCCCACCCCCGGTACCCCCTCGGGGTCGGGGGGTGGGGTCATCGGTGATTAGCATGCGACTCGATTGCCAAGGAAAACAACTATCAGGTTGCACGGTGCTCACACATGATTTTCAGCGCATGGCCATGCCTTGCCACTGCGTACCATTCGGTACTCCCGTGATTGTGCCCCGTTACGGAGGCCATGCCTCATAACGATGTTTGGCGCGTTGCATGCCCCTGTGCATGACCATGCCTTGCCACTGCGTACCATTCGGTACTCCCGTGATTGTGCCCCGTTACGGAGGGCCATGCCTCATAACGGTGTTTGGCGCGTTGCATGCCCCTGTGCATCACCATGCCTCGCTACGGCGTACGACTCGCTACCTCTAGCAATGGTGCCCAGTCATATCAGCCGGCAACGTGCACTGAACGCCCACACAGCTACCGAACATGTGTGGTATAACACGCAGCAACGGTACGATGGAGATCTTCCAAGGCCGCAAGTTAGGTATTCGGACAGGTATAAAAAGCACATGCTCACGCTGTAAGTGGGATCTGAACTCTGGTTTTTCTGAGCTTTCTTCCTCCCAGCAAAAACCCTAACCGCCTCAGCTCCTCTTCGCTGGAGCGGTTCTTTGTCTGAGCCCAAGCAGCTGACTTGATCGTCGGAGGGTCCCCACCGGTGCCACCGGTCTCAGGGGACTTTTCTTGTAGGACTTCGAGGAAGGAGACGTCCGTCATCTCCGACGTTTGAGGAGGGTGTCTTGGCGTCATCAGGAATAATTCAAACCTTCAAATCCTAAATCAAGCAAAATCAGTATAAACGCGTTTGAGCAATTGAGACTCGAAAAGATCAAGAAGAGGGAGTAAAGGAGGGAGTGAAAGAGCAAGAAAAATTTCTGCCCGATGACAGGAGACGCCAGCTTCAGCGACCACGAGAGTCGACGAAGGAGGAGGTGGCTGCGGAACCCGATTGTGAACTCACGAAGGTACGTTCGACCAAAGGAGTGGAGAAGGCCTTTCAATTAAACGAGTTAACGGATCCAGGTCGAGTCAAGTTATATTGTATAACGTAATCTATTTAAAGTCCTAACTCCATGGGGATCGGGTCAAGTCCAGTCCGAATAGAATTTATAAAACTCAGACCCGACCCAAATTACATATAGCAACAGGTCTTATATATTTGACCCGATCCGGATTCAGATAAGCAGTTGAGGTGGGCCTAAGAGTTGACATTTCATCAACTCTGGTTTAGATTTTAATATATATATATATATATATATATATATATATAATTGCCAATCCATGCGGCCGTCCGGACCGCACTCCCTGCCATTATCAAGGCGGACAAAGCTCTCCACCCACTCCGAAAAGGACCGGCGTAAATCAAATTTTATCCTGAAAGCCATCGGCGCTCAAAATAAAAGTAAACCATAGCTTTAAATCTTGAAAAAGTCTTTTTGTACCGTCTTCGATCAGCAAGTCTTACATAGACTACATTGCTCCTTCTTATTGATCCATAGATCCCATATGGTCTGACGCGATGGGACAGAATAGCATGAAGATAATGTTACTTTTTGATCATACATCCATTAAAAATCGTTCAGTCTTTCACCATTGATGTACAGACGAAAATACACTTTTCTTTCAGCCTACTTCAACTCGCCATCCTTATTTAGATTTTACTGATAGAAATTGTAAAATATTCTTTCGGTGGATGATGGTGCCGCGGAGTAGGAGTCTAGGGTTGAGGTTGTGGTTTATGAGCTTGACGATGGCTTTCAGGATCTCCTACCAGATAAGATGGCGGGTAGAAGTAGGCATGCATGAGGGTGTTAGTTTGGACCAGTATCACTGCCTTGGCGTACCTTGATGGAAGGGGCTCGGTGCCGATGACATCGGCATTCAGGAACTGGATAGTTTTGTCTGGAGATCAATGGTCTTTTCGTGCGACGATAGCTTTGGAGGATTCATCAGCTTTGGTGCTAGCTTTTGATGATTCATCAGCTTTGGTTCATCTGTGTTCCTTAAACTCTAACTTCTTAACGTTTGAACTAGGGTGTCGTAGGTTTTCAACTAGGGTATCGTAGGTTTGAACTAATGCTTTGTCTTAACGTTTGAACTAGGGTGTCGTGGGTTTTCAACTAGGGTGTCATGGATTTTGAACTAATGCTTTGTCTTAAGGTTTTGAACTAGGGTGTCATGGGTTTTGACTAGGGTGTCGTGGGTTTTCAACTAGGGTATCGTAGGTTTTGAACTAATGATGTCTTAACGTTTTGAAATAGGGTGTCGTGGGTTTTGAACTAATGCTTTGTCTTAACGTTTTGAACTAGGGTATCGTGGGTTTGAACTAGGGTGTCGTGGGTTTCCAACTAGGGTGTCATGGGTTTTGAACTAATGCTTTGTCTTAACGTTTTGAACTAGAGTGTCGTGGGTTTTGAACTAGGGTGTTGTGGTTTTAACTAGGGTATCGTGTGTTTTGAACTAGGGTGTCGTCGGTTTTGAACTAGGGTGTCGTGGGTTTTGAACTAATTCTTTGTCTTAATGTTTTGAATTAGGGTGTCGTGGGTTTTAAACTAGGGTGTCGTGGGTTTTGAACTAATGCTTTGTCTTAACGTTTTGACTAGGGTATCGTGGGTTTTAAACTAGGGTATCATGGGTTTTGAACTAGGGTGTCATGGGTTTTCAACTAGGGTGTCGTGGGTTTTTGAACTAATGCTTTGTCTTAACGTTTTGAAATAGGGTGTCGTGGGTATTGAACTAGGGTGTCGTGGGTTTTGAACTAATGCTTTGTCTTAACGTTTTAAAATAGGGTGTCGTGGTATTGAACTAGGGTGTCGTGGGTTTTCAATTTGGGTGTTGTGGATTTTGAACTAGGGTGTCATGGGTTTTCAACTAGGGTGTTGTGGGTTTTGAACTAGGGTATCGTGGGTTTTGAACTAATGCTTTGTCTTAACGTTTTGAACTAAGGTGTCGTGGGTTTTCAACTAGGGTCATGGGTTTTGAACTAGGGTGTCGTGTGTTTTCAACCCACGACACCCTAGTTGAAAACCCACGATACCCTAGTTCAAAACCTACGACATCCTAATTCAAAACCCACGACACTCTAGTTGGAAACCCATGACACCCTAGTTCAAAACCCACGACACCCTAGTTCAAAACGTTAAGACAAAGCTTTAGTTCAAAACCCACGACACCCTAGTTGAAAACCCACGACACCCTAGTTCAAAACCCACGACACCCTGTTCAAAACGTTAAGACAAGCATTAGTTGAAAACCCACGACACCCTAGTTCAAACGACACCCTAGTTGAAAATCCATGACACCCTAGTTCAAAACCTTAAGATAATGCATTAGTTCAAAACCCACGACCCCTATTTCAAACCTTAAGACAAGCATTAGTTCAAAACCCATGACACCCTAGTTGAAAACCCATGACACCCTAGTTCAAAACCCACGACACCTAATTCAAAACCTTAAGACAAAGCATTAGTTCAAAACCTATGACACCCTAGTTCAAAACACACGACACCCTAGTTCAAACCCACGACACCCTAGTTCAAAACGTTAAGACAAAGCATTAGTTCAAAACCTACGACACCCTAGTTGAAACTAATACTTTTTAAGCAACAAAGCTGTTAAGAAGTTAGTTTAAGGAACACAGATGAACCAAAGCTGATGAATCATCAAAAGCTAGCACGAAAGCTGATAAATCCTTCAAAGCTATCGCCGCACTAAAAAGATCATTGATCTCCAGACGAAACATCGTTCCTGAATGTCGATGTCATCGGTACCGAGCCCCTTCCATCAAGGTACGCGGTGATGCTGGTCTAAACTAATATCCTCATGCAGGCCTATTTTTACTCGCTATCTTATTTGGTAGAGATTTTGAAAGTCATCGTCAAGCTCATAAACTACACGTAATGCTTGCTGCACCGGGAATGTGTAAAAAAAAGACTTTCCTTAAATCTTTTCCCTTTATTGGCCTTTCCTACCAAACCCACCGTAAGTCAATCAAGCAGGGACCAGCACGCGTCACTGCTAACGTATGAACATAAAAATAAGCCAACATTTCCCAGATGCGGACAATATTTCCACGAAATATTCGTGATGATCCACCCGCAGGGCCCGTAAAAAATATCAGCTGGCATCGCGCTCTTCCTCATCCACTCCATCGCCACAGCCACCCATGGAAACCATCTCCTGCATCTCCATCACCCTTGCTCTTCTCTCATCATCAAACTCCTCTTCTTCTCCAGGAGCGAGAAGAACTTCCCACCAAGCCCTCCCTCCCTCCCCTTCATCGGCCACCTCCATTTAGTCAAGAAACCCCTCCACCTCACCCTCGCCCGCCTCTCCGACCTCCACGGTTCCATCCTCCTCCTTCACTTCGGCTCCCGCCCGGTCCTCGTCGTCTCCTCCCCTTCCGCCGCCGAAGAATGCCTCTCTAAGAACGACATCACCTTCGCCAACCGTCCCCGCCTCCCCTCCTTGAAGCACCTAAGCTACAACTACACCTCCCTCGGCGCCGCCACCTATGGGCCGCACTGGCGCAACCTTCGCCGCATCACCACCGTCGAGCTCCTCTCCACCTACCGCCTCCAATCCTTATCCAGCATCCGAGCCAGCGAGGTCCAGGCCACGGCTCGACGGCTCTTTCGAGACTGGAAGGCCTCGTCGGCAGAGGGGTTTGCGAAGGTGGAGCTCAAGTCGAGGTTGTTTGCACTATCCCTGAACATGCTCATGAGGATGATCACGGGGAAGAGGTACTACGGGGTGGAGGAAGAGGAGGCGGGGCTTTCAGAGGAGGCGAGACGGTTCAGGGAGGTGGTCGAGGAAGGTTCCTTACTGATTGGAGCGTCGAATCTTGGCGACTTCTTTCCGTTGCTGAGGTGGGTTGATTACCAGGGGGTTAACAAGAGGTCGATGAGGGCGCATAAAGGAAGAGACGAATTCGTGCAGAGACTGTTAGATGAGCATAGGAGCAGAAGCAAAGAAGAAGGAGTGGAGAAAAAGACTCTAATGGGTGTATTGCTATCGCTACAGAAGACGGATCCCGAGTACTACACCGACCAGATGATCAAATCTCTTGGTGTAGTGAGTTTCCTTCCTTCTCGAGAAATCTATTCTTTCTTTCTTTTTTTTTTTTTTTTTTTTTTTTGCCGCATAGTTCGCTTTAGATATCACAACAGATGTTGGGTTAGAGGGTGGGATCTGCTGTCACGGTGGCTGTAGTTTCTTCTTACCTGGATGGTTGAGTCGTTTGCCAGATTATTACTCGATCGCGTGCTGAAAAGAAAAGAAATTTTAAATTTGATGATATATTCATCACCGTTTTTTCCCCAACTATTTGGGTCAATTTTTATTTATCAAATTATTTCTATAAAGGATCATCCCTACTTTCTAATTTCTTCGTGTTTTTCTTGCAACTTCTATGAATTCAAAATTTTTCATAAATTGTTTTCGAAAAACTAACCTGCAATCCCACTTTTAAAAGTCTCTGCAGAGCATTCATTCTCTAAAATTTCTCTTTTATATCTTATACTTTTTATAAATTATAGTACCATCGCATATAACAAAAGCTTGGTTGCAAAAAATAGTTTATATTTATATTTATATTTATATTTATTATAAGTTTATATCATCTCAATTAATTATTTATGACTTCATTCACCCGGCATATGATAGCAATGGTGAAGAGGAAAAGTCTTGCTGCATGGTTTGATTTAGTCAGCCGTGTGTGATGGTCCAATAAATTTTATTGCACATTTTACTTGTGTTGACATACGCAAATAATTAATTCATGTGATCATACAAGCTGATGCATGTTTACTCTTCAAGTCTTTTTCTAACAAAGATATCAATCAGATTATATCGGACTAGTAGAGCGTGATAGAAATCAACCCATTGGCTACCGTGCCATGCCACATGACCTGCTAAGCTATGAAGAGGTGCAACGCAACGCTAAAACCTAATATTAGTAAATTAAGGGTTACAGTACCAAGTAAAGAATAATTATTCTTACATATTCATCATCAAATCAAAAAATTAAAATTATTTAACTTATTTTGAAATTAAAAAATTAAAAATTATAATTAAAAAATCATTTGGTGAAGAAAGCTTTGCGTCTTAGTTTTTTTAATTAAAATATTTCATGTTTTATCACCTTATTATTTTATCTAATACATTATAAAAAAGAAATCATCCAGTTTACAATATCTCTTTTCACTAATCGTAATTGATGTTATTCCCTGGTTTTATTCACATCAAATTTACTTCTAATTATGAACTCTATTTTATTTTTAAATAATTTTAAATCCTTATTTTCCAAAAATTTTCTTCATAACTTTAATTTCTATTGAGCAATTATGATCAGTGATCTTCAGCATGTCGAAAGACTCATTTGGATTTTACATTATGTTGGTCAATAATGAAAAAAGCCATATCAGATATTAACATTTGTGAATTTCTTCTCAAACATAGAACCATCGATCTAACGCATGAGAATTTCTTGTTATCATAGCTGCAACGTAGATAAAATGTCCAATAGAAAAATTATAAACAAAGTATTTTCAACTTTTTTCTAAAAAGAAAAAAGATTTCGGTATTGCCGTAGCACTACTTTTGCATGGGCAATGCCGGCTTCGACGTATGAAAAAGAGCTCATACGTAGAAGCTAATGCAAAAACAAGGAATCCCCTCAAGAAGGTGATTGCATTCACTTCATGTATAAGAAACTGCCGCACCCTCATTGGGTTTTTAGTTCCCATCCATGCATGCGTTATGATGAATGTTTATCATTGAGCCAAGTTGATCTCCACCCAATAATGTATGAATTGATTTTGCATCCAATCTATCATGCTTAAAAATGTTACTCCGGCCAACTCACATTGTAGCATTTTTTCTATGACAGTCTTTGCTAGCAGCAGGCACAGACACTTCATCTGATACAATTGAATGGGCCATGTCTCTCCTACTAAACAACCCGCAGACATTAAAGAAGGTCAGAGAAGAGATAGATGGGCATGTTGGAAATGATCGCTTGCTGGAGGAATCGGATTTTTCTAATCTTCCATACCTCCAATGTGTCATCACCGAGACTCTCCGGATGTACCCAGCAGCCCCACTCCTTTTGCCTCATGAATCAGCCAAGAGTGTGTTGTCGGAGGCTTTCATGTTCCATCTCGAATGATGCTGTTGATCAATGCATACTCAATTCACAGGGACCCCAAGATATGGGAGGAACCCACAAAGTTCATGCCAGAAAGATTTGAGGGTGGGAAAGGAGAAGGAAAGCTGATGATCCCCTTTGGGATGGGAAGGAGAAGGTGCCCAGGTGAAGGCCTTGCAATGAGGGTGGTTAGCCAAGCATTAGGAGCTCTGATCCAGTGCTTTGAGTGGGAAAGAATTGGGAAGGAAGAGGTGGACATGACTGAAGGCTCAGGTCTTACCTTGCCCAAGGCTATTCCTCTAGAGGCTATGTATCGGCCGCGCCAAAGCATGCTTGATGCTCTCGAAAAACTATGAATCATTTCTGCATGATTTAAATAAAGTTTAGCTATGTAAAGACAGTTTGGCAGTTTGACTCAAATTTTAAAGATCGTATTTGGTTGATGACTATATATATATATATATATATAAGTTTAAATGCGAGCGCTTGCAAATTGGTATTCGATTGATTCCTAATTTTGTGAGACCCGATCCAAAATTGGCCGGCCCAACTAGAAGCCAGGCCTGTCTAAGAAGGCATATCATCTTCATGGAAAAGTCTTCTTGCACCGGAGATGGTTCAGGAAGTACACATCGAGCGTGCCCATTGGCCATAGCACGCATGCTCGTACGGATGCATGGCCAATAGTCATGCTCGATGCACGAACGCATACACTGAAGGCAATGCACAAAGTCGTTCCCCATCTTCATTAGCCCTTACATTTCTTTTGCTGAAACTACCCAATCTAGCTACCATCCTTAGGAGCCTCTCCCTTCCTCTTCCTCTTCCTACCATTTCCCTCATCCTCTTACCCTCTCTATATTTTTTGTTGGCGGGGAGAAGTGAGTTCTAGTTTTTTTCCCATTCCACTTCTTTCAATCCGCTTCCTCCTTAATTCCTCTCATTCTCCTCCTCTCTCTCTATTCCATTATTCACAAAAGAAAAAGAATGCGAGGATAGAATCCTCTCCCCCACTACTTCTCTCCTTCACTCTTATCTCTCTTTTCGGATTGTTTTCTCTCCTTTTATCCCATGATGAAAAGCCAGCCATTTTTTTATATTAAAAAAGTATAATTTAGAAATTTAAATACTAAAATAATTAAAAATTTATTTGAAAATATAGATGATGTTGGATGAGATATCCATGAGGGAAATGATGTACATTGATTTTGATGCCTAACATAAGTAGAATTTATGTTTTAAATGATTTTTGCCATTGTCTCAAAATATCGCTGAGCCACAATGATGAAAGGTGTCACTTGTAGAACTGATTATTTTGCATCAAAATCTAAACTTTTTATATTTAGCCTATGATGGGTAAGACTTATAGTTGAGACTCCAGAAGCATTATTTCTGAAGAAACTTTTAAATAGGTTAACTCAAGCAGTAACCTAAAATTTTTTAAATTTAGACTTTGATAAAAAATGCAAATGGAATCTAAGTTTAATTAGCTGATCTAATTCAGAATACCTTGAAATTAATGGATAAAATTCATTAATTGGGTTCAATTGAGAGCCCAATACAATATTTTGGATCATGAGCTAATTTGATTATCACTATCTAATCATTTGCTAGGACAAAATTATGGCAATTGTGTTAAATCTAATATTTTAGCTCAATTAATATATCTAATTAACGTCAATTAATTCAATCTTAAGCCTTGGGCTCAATAAATAGACCTAATTACTAACAACTGGGTTAAATTTAATATTTAGACTCAGCCAGCAAATCTAATTATTAAGTATAACATTCTAGCTCGGTCACATGTTTCAATTTCAAATCATTTTTTGGTATGGCTTAGCTATCTAACTCGATCATTTTGAGCCAAATCCAATTTCTAAATAAGCTAGTTGAATTTAATCTAAATAGATTCAAATCACATATATATTAAGATATTGAATGCCCAATTAAGACCTTGATATGTGATTAAAAAAAATAAAGAGATGACCATGACATTAGATTCGAATGGTTAAGTTCGTTTAAGGTGCTAGATTTTGGCCAGAAGGATGGGTTCAAATCTGACTTTCAATAAATTATTTAACTTTAATTGCTAAAATTCAAATGGCTAAAATTTAAAATCCAAATAGTGACTTAAATGAGGAGATTGGCCCGACACCTCAACTCACTTTCTTACCTAAACATGCATACAATTTTAAAATTTAAAATTCAAATGACACCTTGAGTGATTAAGAAATTGGCCGATACCTCTCAGTCTGCCTTTTTATCTAAATATGTATTTGAAATTTTGAATGATTAGAAAACCAGCTGACATTTTTCTTACTTCATTATCTAAAAATGTATTCAAAATTTAAAATCTAAAATTTTAAAAATCAAAATTCAAATGGCACCTTAATGATGCCTCAACCTATTAAGGGAGTCCAAATAATATAAATTTCTCATATGCCTTCCTTATTTAAACAAAATTTTAAATTCAAAATTCAAAATGCACTACTAATTTGGCCCTCCTTCCATTAATTTGGATGACAAATTGGGCTTAGAGAACACCAAAAAAAAAAAAATTTCAGAATGTACATGTACACCTAATGATTCGAATCCTTGCCACCACTACTGTTATCACTCCTTCAAAACTCCTGCACATTAATCTTAGTAAAATTTTCATGATCTAGCTTCTTCCAAGTCTTGATTGAATTGACCCCTAGCTATACCTTCTTCTCTTTTTCTGAGCTAAGTTAAAATTATCCATACTCTCTTAAACCAGTTGGTTCTTTCACAAGTTTGGTAACCAATACAAAAGTCATTAAGATGATTATGATTAAGGAATACTACCTTCTCATCTTCCATATAAATAAGGAATTTGAGGATCTCAAATTTAAAGGTAAAACAAGTAACTATCTCTTGATGCTTACTCACAAGCTTTGAAAATCAGATATTTCAAACATCTAGAATGATGATAAAAAAAAAATATAAGAACTAGAGCTAAAAAGATGCCCTGCTAGTCAAAGATAGTAATGTATCCCTTATTTAAGTTTATAAAGTAATTATTAGAACAAGCACTTTTTTCTGTAATCAAAATAGGACTACATATTCTATTTAAGCATAAGCAGTGATTGAATGTATAAAATTATAATTTTTTATCAGATGAACTAACACATGTACATTTAAAATATAAATATAATTACTAATTTAGTATGTAACTCACTATATTAATGGCCACATTATCACCATTTAACCTCAACTTAGACTAGAAGTATTATGTTCTAATGGTTATTAGCATTGTATTTTAATGGGTTTGATATGTTATCTATTATGATGAATTTAGAGGAGATGAGTGAAAAGGAATGCAGGAATGGTGTTCGCTTCAAGTTAAAAATAAAAGAGGTATTGATATTTTCTATTTAATTATACATTTTTACTTTTAGTTTAATTAAGTAGAGTTCTTTTGAACATGTATGATTTTGTTCATCATTTTTTTTTCTTGAAAAATATGAGAAATTTGAAATGGGGCCATCAAGTTTCTATTTAAATTGTTGAACTTTCGGTGCAAAAAGATACAACTTCCTCAAAATTATAAAAAGAGAAAAGAGAGGAAAGATAAAAGTATAAAATATCATTTGATTCTTAACTTTCATAGTACAAAATATCATTTGTTTGATCAGAAAGAGTGCTTTAAGATTTGTGTTAACGTCCCTTCTAGGGTTATCTGGCGCGTCTTCTCCAGGGTGCTTTAAGATTTGTGTTCTGGTGACCTTCGTCCTCGATCTCCGCCGATCTCCATCGTCTGGCTTGCTGCTCTTCACCGAACCTTCATCTTTCTGTCCCCGGCAGTCCTATGGTGGCCGATGGGACCTCGGAGGCCCATGTTTCCCGGAGGAGGTCTGTGGAGTCCGGCTACATGTGGGTTTCATCTTCTCCGTCTCCGGCTCAGGTGGCAAGGTTGGAGCGTAGCTTCCCTGAGGTGGTGCGTGTGCCGGAGTCATTGCTGGAGGAGGAGATTGTTGGATGGTAGAATAGAGTTGTCATCGTCCGCTCCTTCCTCAAGTGGGCGCCAGTTGAAGCCTTCATCAGAGAGTTTCGACGAGCTGGAATTCTGAGGGTGATTGAACCTATTAGCCTTGCATTCCGCTGCCACATCTTCCGTTTTGAAGATCCAGCAGCTTGCGACCTGGTCCTCAACCGTCCATGGGTTATCAATGGACAAATTATTGGGACGGAAGCCTGGCGTCCGGAATTTTTTCCGTTTGAGGAATCCATCGCCTCGGTTTTGATTTGGATGAGGATGCCAAATCTTCCATTAGAGTTCTGGAAGGAGGACATCCTCCGTGCTATTACGAAGCCAGCGGGCATCTTTTGCTGTGCTGATTCTGCCATGACATCACGGAATAGAGGAGGATTCGCGAGGGTGGCAGTTCGAGTCGACCTTCGTCATCCTCTTCGCCCAGGGACCCGAGTTCAGGGCATCTATGGACCTTTCTGGCAGTAGTTTGTCTTCGAATCGCTGGAGGAAATTTGTTCCATGTGTGGGTCTTTGCATCTGGCTGGGGGGTGTTCTTTGTCATCCAAGGCAGGGGAGAAGGATTCTAGCAACTGTCCTGTTTTCGGGCCATGGATGATGGCGGTCCGTCGGCAAAGGAATGCTGATGGTTCTCAGCATAAGAATCCTCCGGTTGCCTCCGGTTCTTGCCCTGCTCCCCAGTCGGCCTCCGGAGATCCGAGTATTGATGTTGTTTGGAAGTCGCCAGTTAAGCTGCGGCGTAGGCGTTCATCAGGGCCATTGATGGAAGGTCAGGGGATCCAGGGTGCCTCTGCTTCTGTGGATGTGCCTATTCAACAGGTGCTGGTGGATTTGAATGGATTAGCCAGAGGTAAGCAGAAGTTGGCAATGGTGGGAGAAGAGAAGGCTGAAGCTGTGACGGTGGGTGTGCCGGTTCATCAGGTGCGTGCCGTTTTCAAAGATTCAGCAAGGGTGTCTCCTCATATGTCTAAGGCTGGGGTCCCTGATTCTCATAACTCCCAATCTTTGATATTGTCTAACCCTTTTGCCTCTTTGAGTTCGGACTCGAATGCAGGGGGCCTTCTGGAAGATAGGATTCTGCTCTCGGGTCCCCTTAAGAGGGCCAGATCAGTTGATGGCCTGCCTCCGAGGTCTATGTCCAAACTAGTGAAGAGGAAAGGAAAAGGTTAGGGGAATACCGTCAAAAGTCGAGTGGATATCAATCCCTCCTTCGGTTGCTTGACCCAGCCCCCCTGCGGCCTTAAGATTAATCAGGAGGTGGAGTTGGTCAACCCGTCTAAGCAAGATGATCGGAACTGTGAGGTGTCCGATGGAAATCTAGTGGGACAGGGTTCGGATGACATTGAAGCTGATTCTATTGCCCTGGAGACTGGTCCAATTCAGATCTTCGAGGGTGGCTCATTGTCGGGAGGTTGCCACACTGATAGCTTTATGTTAGAGGACTACGGAGGGGTCCCATCTACCTCTAGTTAAATTAATGAAGATCTTAATTTGGAATGTTAGAGGTGCTAATAAGCCCTCATTCCGTTCTTCTTTTGGTAGATTGATGCAATTACATAACTGTGATATATGTGTTCTATTAGAAACCCGTTTGTCGGGTGATAGTCTGACAAGGTTTCGTAGACAAATTGCCCGTTCCTGGTCTTCTTATGCTGTGGAGGCTGAGGGGTTATCGGGTGGTATGTTAGCTATATGGCATGAATCTGCTGTTACAATTGATGCGTTTCACCAATGTAACCAGCAGCTTGGTCTTCTTGTTTCTGAAGGAATTTCTGATCCCTGGCTCCTATCGGCGGTATATGCCAGTACAGATTATCGTGAGAGATGGGCCCTTTGGTCGGAGCTGCTCTCCCTTCTGGACCATGGCATTCCATCCATTATTGATGGTGACTTTAATTGTATCACTGAGGCTAGTGAGAAGAGAGGGGGCAGAAGAGTTACTGGCTCAACTGACATAACTGAATTCAAGTCATTCATCGGGTCTTCTGGGCTGATGGATTTGGGGTACTCGGGGCCCCAATTCACCTGGTGTAATAACCGACAGGGGTCAGCGCGAGTTTGGGAGAGATTGGATAGAGCCTTGGCTTCTGTGCAATGGATTCAAAAGTTCCCTTCAGTTACAGTTACTCATCTCTCTAGAATCGCCTCGGACCACTGTCCCATTCTGATTTCCACGGAGGCCATTCAGTTCCAGAGGAAACATTTTAGATTCGAACGATTTTGGACGTTTCATTCTTTGGCTCGAACTATTATTTCTCAGATTTGGCACCTTCCTATCAGGGGCAATGCCGTCTATCGGTTATCTCGTCGGCTTATGATGGCCAGACGTAGACTTTCCACCTGGAATAGAATGGAAGTTGGGGACCTAGTGAGGCAAGTGGAGCAGGCTGAAGCTGTTATCAGTGGCCTCTAGGTGAAAGAAGACCATGATGGATTTCTAATGGATTCTGATCTATCCTTGTTGCGGGAAAATCTAGCTCACCACCACTCCCTTCTTCGGCAGCAGGAGTTATATTGGAGACAAAGGTCCAGGGTTCAGTGGATTCGCGAAGGGGACCGTAATACTAGATTTTTTTATCAGGCTACCCTGAAAAGGCGGATGGTCAATCGGATTCGGAGGGTTGTTGATAGTGAGGGGAATTCTCATGAGGACATTCAAGCCATTCGTACTCAGTTTCTTCACTTCTTCCAATCCAGATGGTCTGAGTCCATTGGTCATGGGTCTACGGTCTTCCAGGTTTCTGATTCTATGAAGGTTTCCTCCTTGGAGAACTCCATGCTTGCTAGGCTGATCGGTGATGAGGAAGTCCGCCATGCCCTTTGGATGCTTGGTCCAGATAAGGCCCCAGGGCCGGATGGGTTTCCACCTTTCTTTTTTAGACATTACTGGGGCATTATCGGGCAGGAGGTCGTTCAGGCTATTCAGATTGTCTTTCAATCGAAACACATTCCAGAGGAATGGAATCGGACTCTTATCTCTCTTGTGCCCAAGCGCTCGGACGCTTTCTTACCTCAGCATTATAGGCCGATCAGCCTGTGCACTACTTTGTATAAGGTATGTGCCCGCCTTTTAGCCAGCCGTCTTCGACATGTCATTCCCCATCTTATTTCTGTTGAACAAGGGGCGTTCATTAGAGGTCGCTCTATCTCAGACAACGTCCACATCACCCAGGAGTTTATGCACGATCTCCATCAAGCTCCTGTTAGACGTAGTCTAATGGTTGTTAAGCTTGATATGGAGAGAGCTTATGATAGACTGAGTTGGGCCTTCTTACATCGTTCTCTTCAGGAGTTTGGATTTGATGAACTGTTTATTGAGTGGGTTTTGGCTTGTATTCATAGGCCATCTTTCTCTCTAATTATAAATGGGAGTCCGACTGAGTTTTTTCACTCTTCTGTGGGATTACGTCAGGGGTGCCCTTTATCTCCCCTTCTATTCATTTGGCTATGGATGATCTCTCTCGAGCATTCCATCAGGCTCAGCTAAATCAGAGGATTGTCCCCTTTACGGTGGGAGTTGGAGGCCCTTCAGTTTCTCACCTTTTGTTTGCCGACGATTGTATTCTTCTGGGTCAGGCTACTACTTCTAATGCAGCTTCCTTCCATTCCATTATACAGCGATATTGTCAGGCTTCGGGTCAGAAAGTCAACCTTCTAAAGTCTTCAATCTGTTTTAGCCCGAAGACTCCTAGATCTATCAAAGAAGCTATTACTAATCTGCTGGAATATCTACTCAGACCGATCGGTTTATGTACTTGGGTATTCCCATGACCGGTAGACATCCCCGATGTTCTGATTTTGTGGATCTTGAGAGACGCGTTCGAGAGCGTATTGAGGGTTGGCAAGTCACTAGCTTATCGATGATGGCCAGAGTTACCATCATTCGGTCGGTCCTTTCTTCCCTTCCTCTTTATTTGCTTTCAAATGCGGTCGTCCCGTCTACCTGCCTTCAGAGGATTGAGAGATGTTTTCAGATTTTTTATGGGCTTCTATGCAAGATGGTCATGGTACTCGCCTTCTATCTTGGGATACGATCTGTATGCCAATTCATGAAGGTGATCTTGGGATCCAATCCCTAATGGTTAGGAGGACTGCTTTTTTGGCCAGGCATGCATCACATTTCATCCTGGAGCCGCAATGTCTTTGGAGCTCTGTTATGCATGCAAGGTATGGAGAATGGCAGCCTGGGGAGAACATTATCCTGCCCCGGGAGTGTTCCTCTTTCTGGAAGGAGGTGTGCCAGTATGGGGACTCTTTCATTAATATTGATGTCCCCCCTGAATTGAGGGTTAAGGATCTGATATCTCCAGATCCCCCCACGTGGCATCATCACTTGGTGACCCATTATTTTGGACCGGATCTATCTTAGCGGATTCTCTTGATTCCTCTTATTGCTGGTCCCTCGGCTGATGTCAGATTATGGCAGAGACCCTCTCTTTCTAGGGCCCCTCTCAAGGATCTTATGAACTTCTTTAGGCCTCAGCCCCAGAGTACGAAGGAGGCTGCTTGGGTCTGGTCGCTCCCTACTCTTCCCAAGGTTCAGTTGTTTATCTGGAAGCTTCTTTGCGACTGTCTTCCGACTAATTCCCTGCTCTCCCATAGGGGTGTGCCAATTCAGGCTATTTGCCCTCTGTGTGGTCTGGAGAATGAGACGACTAACCATGTCATTTTTACTTGCCCTCGTGCTAGACGGATTTGGCATCTGATGGGTTATAAGTGCAGAGACAATGGTTCTGGTTCCCCTCGCTCTCTCTTTTTGCTAGATCTCCAGAGGGCCACGAAGTATCAATGCAGTATCTGGGCAGCCACGGCCTATCAAATTTGGTTAAGAAGAAACCAGATTATATTTTCTTAGGACCGTGTTTCTATCCATCGGCTTGTCAGGAAGATTAGAGCTTTGGCTGCTGATTGCGTCCGCGCTACTCAAGAGGTTGATCTAGACTCCTCTGGCCTCTGGGTTCTCCTGCTGCTACGGCAGTGAACCGAAATACGGTTTTCTTTTCTTGGGAGCCCCCTCCTCCAGGGTTTGTCAAAATCAACTTTGACGGTAGCGTTCGGGGCAGATATGCTAGATCGGCCTTTATCATCCATGGGCCTCAGGGCGATATGCTGGCAGCGGACAAATTTAGCATCCTCGACTCCTCTGTCCCTATGACTGAGCTTTATGGGGCCTGGGCTGGTATTACTTATGCTTTTAAGTTTCTTCGAGCCCATAGAGTTTTTATTGAAGGTGATTCCTTGACGGTCATTAGGTGGTTACGGAAGGAGAATGTTCCCGCTGCCCCCATTAATCCGATTCCTTGGGACATCTGGTCTATTCTTCAGGATATGGCTGCAGCTCAGATATATCATATTTTTCGAGAAGCCAACTCGGCAGCCGACTGGGTAGCGGCTTCTATTGCTCAGCATATAGGCTACTGGTTATAGGAATCTGAGTGACCCTTGTCCTCCTGTTTTGTTTCAAATTTTGTACTCTGATATATCTAGGCTAACTCATACTAGACTTGTTTGATGGCCCGTGTATACCAAAAAAAAAATCATTTGTTTCTTAACTTTCACAGCACAAGATATCAAATATATTCATAATTATGTGGCTTTATATTCTATAATAAACAATTGCAAGGTTTTAAAATAGATTGAAGTAAACTCCTAGTACTTTATCCAGAGCATGAATTACAACTTACATATTACTAAATAAAATTATTTTATATTTACACACAAAAATCTATCTCAAATTACTCTACTAATATAATTTTTAAATTTTATTTTTATGGAGTGATGAGGGGTAAAATCGTCATTGTGTTGTTGATCGCTCACATCAACGATGAGGTCGCACCCAATCCAAACACCCCACTTGCCAATTGGCCAACTGGCATGACATTCTAGCGACGAGGTCAAATCAGCTTTGATGAAATCGGACCACCTTACACTTCGGCCATCTAAGCCGAGCTATCTTTATTCCTCGGTAACCCAAGCTATCCTTATACTTCAGCCATCTGAGCCGAGCTATCCTTATTCCTCAGTAACTCGAGTTATCCTTATACTTTGGCCATTTAAGCCGAGCTATCCTTATTCCGCGGTAACTCGAGCTATCCTTATACCTCGGTCGTCTGAGCCGAACCATTTTACACTTTGGAGAGTCAAGCTATTCCTCATCTAGGCCAGCCATGGCATTCAAAATACCTCTGCAGAATCCGGCACGGGAGAGTCCCTATTCGCTGAAACGAAATAAGATTCCAAATAAAGAATCATACCCAGAAGTGGCCTAGGATCTACAAGAGTGGCCTAGGTCTGTGTGATCATCGAACCTCAAGGCATCAACTAGCTCTCCCAGCCGTCGATCCTCTAACTGACAAGATACAGATCCTACTGATATCGTAACAAACTCAATTCAAATTAGTTTCAAATCATAACAACTTTCGACCCCCACGACATGCCCAGGGAATCAGGTGATCCTTTATAAATACCATAGTGCTTCAACCTCTCAGGTACGCACGAATCACCCTACAAAAAACCTCTACACATTCCCTTGTTTGGAAGGAATCGATAACTCCATTAAAGCTCCGATCGAAAGCTTGGAGGGAGATTCTTCTGTGAAAAGTCTTCTCCTCATATATGCATACTGTGAATCTCCACTGACTTGGGAATCGGAGGGTCCCCCGCAGAGGACAATCCCAAGAAAATTCTTTGCGAGCGCGGACTATCTTGCAGGTTCCACCCCGGACGTTGAGATCGAAGTTCGGACCCGGAGCCGAAAGCGCACTCGAGTCAGAGAACGGATTTCTGCGGCAATAGATTGGTGCTAGAGGAAGGGCCTCAACTCCCATCAACTTGTAATCCAGGAGATAAGATTAAAAAACTAGAAGAAGCATCCTCTAATGGCCAATCGAAAGAGAGCCACCTTTGAGGCTCAAGATCAGGCTGCTTCTCAAAGGCCTGATCCGATTAGTGGGGCGGCACCATCGCTACCACCACCAGCTGAAACTCCTTCCCCACCGGTAACAGCTGTGACCCTGGACCAGTTCGCCACTCTGGTTCAGCAGGTCCAAGCATTGACCCAGTTGGTCTAGGGATCCAGGCAATCCCTGGCCCTACCGTTCCTACCTCCCAGCCTTGCGAGGAGGCCGCTGCCCCCGCTCCACCTGCAATCTCTTCTTCCGATCCGCCTGAGGCAGCAGATCGCGATTGCCGACCTGCAAAGGTGAGATCGGTGCTGCAACGAGCTGGAGGGAAGAGCTCACTTAGATCCAGGCAGGTTCGCTCTCCCTCCCCGGCATCCTCCCAGGATTCAACACCACTGCCGTCTTCTCATCGCCCAATCCCTCCTACCACTCTGAAAGAAGGGATCAGGCAGCAATGCAGGAGATGCATCAAGAATGGCGTCAGAAGTTAGACGTCGTCAGACAAGCCCATCCGCTTTAGCATAAGGCGGAGCAGGGCATTCCCTTCTCCAAGGAGATCATGGGAAGTGATTCCCTACAATGTCAAGCTGCCCGCCATTGAGCCTTATCATGGATCCTTCGATCCCGACGACCATCTCAGTAGCTTCTGATCGATCATGATGTTCTATGGGGCATCGGGTGCAATTCTCTGTCGCGCCTTCCCCTCAACCCTTAGAGGGTCCACTCGAGCCTGGTTTAATGCCTTAAAGCCATATTTCATTGGTTCATTCGACGAGTTGAGCCGCCTCTTCATCAGCCAGTTCATCAGCAGCCGCCATCACCGGCAGAGATCTGATTCCCTCTCCGAGGTTAAACAAAGAGAGGGGGAATCATTGAAAAACTATCTCGGTCGATTCAATACGGCCATGCTGGAAGTGGATCATCTTAATCATGAGGTGGCCATGTCGGCCTTGGCGGGCGGAGTGTTAAAGGAGAGTGACTTCTACCTGGCGTTGGAGGTCAGTTATCCTCCGAGCCTCTCTGATATGATGGCCTTGGCGGACAAGTACGCCAGAGTCGAGGAATTGCGAAGGACTGCCCGCACCGAGCTGGCAAGGAAGGAGTCCAAAGGCTCGGACAAACACCGATCTGACCGTCAGCTGAGCCCATCTCGCCGCCAAAGGGTTCCTCCACCGTCGCCGAGGAACCGCACCCAGAGCCTGCCTAGGAGATTCAACCAGTTCACCCCGCTCACTGCCCCAAGGGCGCAAATCCTCATGGAGATAGAGCGTCAACTCCCTCGACCGCCTCCTCTCCGAGGGAATGCGACCCGAAGAGACCCCACCAAGTACTGCCGCTACCACCGGGACCATGGTCACGACACCGAAGAATGCTGGCAGCTGAAGAATGAAATCAAGAGGCTCATCCAGCGGGGCAGACTGAACCAATTCAGGGGAGCGCCCGAGCCAAGAAATGAGGGCAACCACCAACCCGAGCCTCAACAGCCTCCTCCTCCAAATCCCCCGGTTGTTGGCCACATCAATGTGATCGATGTGGTCGGCAATTCGTCAAATCGGCCGGGATGATGAAGAAGATTCGGCACCAAAGGGAGCGTGGATTGATGGGCTCTCCCTCTCCAATGATGATCTCCAGAAGATACAGTTCCCGTATGATGATGCGCTGATTGTATCTCGCAATCTAAACAATTATGATATAAGCCGGATTCTTATTGATAGTGGGAGTTTTGTCAATGTGCTATACCTCGATGTGTTTGCGAAAATGAAACCACTCATGGAAAGTCTTCGAGCCATGGACTCCACCCTAATGGGGTTCACCGGCGATGTTATTACCCCAGAGGGAGTTGTGACCTTGACGGTCCGGGCAGGAACTTTGCCCTGTGTTGCCACTATTCACATGGATTTCCTGGTGACCAAGCTTCAGTCATCCTGCAACGCAATCTTTGAGAGACCCAGCCCAACCGAACTATAAAGATCGGGTTGCTACTGAAGGGGAAACCTCGGCTGGAGCTGATCGACTTTCTCTGAAAAAAGATGTTTATGTCTTCGACGGGTCCGCTTCTGATATGCCAAGGATCAACTCAGATGTTCTCGTCTACCGTCTCAATGTAGACGGGATGTCCCGGCCCAGCAAACAGAAGAAAAGGAGCTTCACGAAGAAAAGGAGCTTCACCCCTGAGCGATAGAAGGCTATTGAGGAAGAAGTTGACAAGCTTATCAAGGCTGACTTTATTCGGAAGGTAAACTACCTTAGCTGGCTGTCAAATATTGTTATGGTGAAAAAGCTGAATGATAAGCGGTGAATCTGTGTCAACTTCACCGACCACAACAAAACATGCCCAAAGGACAGTTTCTCTCTCTCCTGGATCGACTAGCTTGTAAATGCTACTTCGGGTCACGCTGACCTCCATGGATGCCTATTCAGGCTACAACCGAACCCGAATGATGCCCGAGGATGAAGAGAAAATCGCCCTCAAAACCGACCAAGGTATGTATATCATGCCTTTCAGTCTGAAAAATGCAGGTGCTATTTACTAAAGGCTAGTTAACAAGGTCTTCAAGGAATAGATCGGCCATAATATGGAGGTGTACGTCGATGACATGCTGGTCAAAAGCAAGGAAGCCCCGGCCAGAGCCGAAGTGCGTATCAAAAGACTCGGCCAGAGCCGGAGTGCATCTCTTATTATCGGAAGCCCCGGCCAGAGTCAAAGTGCGTATCAAAAGCCTCGGCCAGAGTCGGAGTGCATATCTTATTATCGGAAGCCCCGGCCAGAGCCGAAGTATGTATCAAAAGCCTCGGCCAGAGCCGGAGTGCATCTCTTATTATTGGAAGCCCCGGCCAGAGCCAAAGTGCGTATCAAAAGCCTCGACCAGAGCTGGAGTGCATCTCTTATTATCGGAAGCCCCGGCCAAAGCCGAAGTGCGTATCAAAAGCCTCGACCAGAGCCTGAGTGCATCTCTTATTATCGGAAGCCCCGGCTAGAGCCGAAGTGCGTATCAAAAGCCTCAGCCAGAGTCGGAGTGCATCTCTTATTATCGGAAGCCCCGGCCAGAGCCGAAGTGCGTATCAAAAGCCTCGGCTAGAGCCGGAGTGCATCTCTTATTATTGGAAGCCCCGACCAGAGCCGAAGTGCATATCAAAAGCCTCGGCCAAAGCCAGAGTGCATATCAAAAACCTCGACCAGAGCCGAAGTGCGTTGTTATTATCGAAAGCCTTTGACGAGGCAAGTGGCCCCGGTGGTTCTATAGTAACGGCAAGGCCGATTAATTTCCCAAACATTTTGGCGCAATTGATACGCCCTATTATACTTCGGCGCAAATAAGCAATCCCTCTCTCTGCCCGTCAGC
The DNA here is from genome assembly GCA_900491605.1 of Calamus simplicifolius. NCBI lineage: Eukaryota > Viridiplantae > Streptophyta > Magnoliopsida > Arecales > Arecaceae > Calamus > Calamus simplicifolius. The sequence continues at coordinate 655,271 of UESW01004705.1, read as the reverse complement.
AGAATCATGCAAATCTCTCAGGAAAAGACCTACTTAGCCCCTTTCTATCGGGCCGCGCCTATCTAGCGAATCAATAAGGACGCCCAAACCTCCCTCTGACTCGAACAGAGACCAGTGCCCCCCCGGAGGGGGTCAAACACTATAAAAATGCCTAACGAAGGTAGTGCTACCCAAGCACAATCAAAAGTTTATGAGCCAAGTATGACTCGGTACGCCTAAAGCGAGCAGGACCGCATGGTCATGCCAAAAGGGAAAAGCAAATATCTGCAAACATTTAAAAAAAGAAGAAAGAACAATAAACTTTCTTTATTCCGTCAATCGATGAGAAATACAACCTCTCAAGAGGCGTTACAAGTACGTCAAAGCACAGGAAATACAAGTAAAACAAAAAACTCGGTTGAACAGCTTCAGTCGATAAATGACGTCTTTACATCCGACCCCAGAAATCAGAGAAACCAGACAAGCTCTGTTAAGCCACCAGTTAATCTCAAAGAACAAAACCGGTCATCCACGAGCCCCCTGGATAAACTAAGAGATCCAAAATGGGCTGAGAACCTGTAGACGCCGATGCCAAAGATGCCTCCCCTCCGGGCGGGATGCTGGTCTGCCAGCCACTGTCCAAGCACATAGGCAGGGAACCAGTAGACCCACACATCCATCCTCCCTCCTCACACGACAGAAGATTCCTCAGACGAATGAACTGAGGAATTCTAGCTGAGGGAAGAGGCAAAATTCACATAAGCCATGGGGGGTACATATGTCGTACATTTTCTGTTGCCCCCATGGTGAACCACAAAAGACACACAGGAAGTGCATACGTGCGCTTCCCATATGACTTCTGCGGGCCTTCCGTGCGCTCTCCATATGACCTCCAAGAACTCCTCCCTTGAGGACTGCTCGCTCTTCAGCAGCTTTTTCATCACCCCAGTCATCTAGAACGAACCAACTTGCAAAAGAAAAGCTTGGTCTTTCCACTCTCAACCTCAATAAAACAGACGCCATGAAAACCCTTACAACTCTTAGACAGAGAGGGCTTTGGGAGATAGCTCAACATGGGCCCCTTTTTCCATTTTTATAGGCAAACAAGCCAAGGACAAAAACTAAAACAGAAACCCTCGGGATTCAAAACATCCCAGCTATGCTGCCACGTGGCAGCTCAGGATAAAAGAGCGCTTTCCGAAGCGCGCCGAATGCATTTCCCAGGCCATGACGCACGAATCACCCTACAAAAAACCTCTACACATTCCCTTGTCTAGAAGGAATTGACAACTCCATTAGAGCTCCGATCGAGAGCTTGGAGGGAGATTCTTCTGTGAAAAGTCTTCTTCTCATATCTGCATGCTGTGAATCTTCACTGACTTGGGCATCGGAGTGTCCCCCGCAGAGGACAACCCCAAGGAAATCCTTTGCGAATGCGGATTATCTTGCAGGTTCCACCCCGGACGTCGAGTTCAAAGTTTAGACCCGGAGCCGGAAGTGCACCCGAGTTAGAGAACGGATTTCCGCAGCAACATGGAGAAATATTTTTTGTTCATAATATTTCTTTCATTATATGTACTTCTTTACACCTAAACATTCACTAATTTAGCTAAAGTATGTCTTGATTATGCAAGGTTAGGCACCATCCAAATAAATAAATAAATAAATCAGGCAACATACCATCAAGAAAAAGAAGATCAGACAAACTTGCTCGTTTTTCAAAGGTTCAAAGTTAATTATGCAAGATTCTAATTTTTCATTCTTTAATATGCTCAAAATTATGCAGCATGAGCAATTGAATAAGAAGCGTTCAGAATGAGATAAAATAATTATGGTGAGCACCATAGCCTCGCTACCTAGACCTATTACTAGGTTGGGTCATGACCTGACCTAACTTTGTTTGAGACCTAAGAATGATCAACACTACAAGAGAACTAAAATATAGTAATGCCAAAATGCGTCGCTAATGCGTCACTAAACATGCTATTGCGACGCATTAGCGACGCAATGACGGCATCGCTAAGATGATCGTCGCAATCTCAATTTGTCTCAATTACGTCGCTTAACAGCGACTCTCTGCAACGCACCAAATGCATCGCAATATATTGCGACGCCACTAAATGCGTTGCAATATTGCGACGCATCCTAAATGCATCGCTAATTTTAAAATTAATTTTTTTAAAATATTTGCGATGAAAAACTTCATCGCAATTGAGTAGCTAATTAATTTATTTATTTTTTAAAAAAATTAATTAGTGACGCATTAGCGATTGAAATTACATCGCTAATATTTCTAAAATATTATTATTAAATATTACGACGCATTCAATTGCATCGCAATATTGCGACGCATTTAGTTGCGTCGTAATATTTAATAATAATATTTTAGATATATTAGCGACGTAATTTGAGTCACTAATGCGTCGCTAATTAACTTTTAAAAAAAAATATTACGACGCCAGGTCATTGCATCGCAATATTTAATAATAATATTTTAGAAATATTAGCGATGCAATTTCAATCGCTAATGCATTGCTAATTAAATTTTTTTAAAAAAAAATAAAATATTAAAATTAAAATGGTTAATATAATTTCATTACATTTAAATATTGATCAAAATTCATCACTCATATTGATCCAAATATTCATCATTCAATTTCTAAAAATAATTAATATATTAAAATTTTAAAGTTTTCATGTACAAAATATAAAAAGTAAAGAAAAAAATACATCAAGAATCCGCACGATCACGTTGAGGCTGGAAACCCTGCGATATGCGGCTAACCATATCCTACAACTAACGCATCTGCTCTCGCACGTCTGCAAGCTCCTGCTGAAGGCCTCCCGTACGCTGCTCAAACTCCTGCTGAACCTCCTGCCGAACCTCCTGCCGAACCTCCTGACGAACCTCCTCCGTGATAGATCTCCGAATATCGTTTAAACGCTCGGCAGGAATATCGCCAGAATTTCGCAAGCTGAAGGCCTAATTGGGAAAATATGTAGAAGCTCTAGTGCCCAGACCATAAACCCTGCGGTCTTGCGGCTGGGCACTAACAGCCTCCAAAAACACACGTCGACTCTCCTCTACTGAGAGTTCGACGGGCGTCCCCCTATCAGTGGAGTCGACCCGTGATGCCTGGAAGTGAAGCTCCTCGACTCGTGTCTTTGAATTATAAATCAACAATAAATGAATCAATAAATTTCTCTAAATAAAATTTTAGAAATTAAACAGATATAACATAAAGCTAATTTCTTACCGCAACCTCCCGTGATCGTGTATCGACCCAGGAACCGTCCCTCCTGATGTGTGTCGCCCTGAATAGACGAAACTCACCAGGATCTCCGCCCTTCTGCTCAGACTATAACAACAGAAAAATTGATATTAATGTAAGTATTTGTAAATAACTAAATTAGTAATTAAATTATTTATATTTTCTTACCATACGGCGTCTGTGCTCCTGAATCGAGATGGAGCCCAAAGTGTGGCAGGAGAGACCCGTGCTAGGACCGACCCTCTCGGATCGGCGGTTCGTGCTGGCTAATGCGGACCTCCTGCATCAGCCATCAGACTGCCAGACCTGCTGCTACTCGTGCCAAATACCCTCTGGCACATGCGCAGGACGGTGACCCGATGACCTCCAACGATGAAGCATGTCGGAGTATCGGCGTCCCATAAGAGCTTCCCATGCTGCCCTAATGGCATCATGGCTGGCAGGGTCCTACATAAACTTTTTCTGCATTAAAATAAATAGTTAGTTTTAGAATTTATTAAGATTAAGAAATTTTATATTAGTGATAAATTATATTTAATAAGTTTACCTAAAACTCTAAAAAATAAAACTCCCTCATGGCTGCAGATACATGGCGTCAATCATAGCCACTGGGATCTGCATGCCTCTGAAATATAGAGCTGATGTGGCTCGATACATGATGCTGCTCAATAAATCTGTTAAAAAAATGCATGTTTATAAGTAATTGACTTAAAAATATAAACATATATTTTAAATTAGTATATACTTACAGCCCATGAGCATCCAGTCGAAGTACGGTGCGGCCGACGGTGGAAGAACTCTCGGAGGTCTATGCCGATCGGCTGGATGATAATACCAATGCAGGATCACCGCCGACTGCTAGAGAGATCAGAGGTTGTGCGATGTGTGGAGATCAAAACTCTCCATCTCCAAAGCTCATGGGATCTGATGTGGCAGGGCTACGTCCCTGCTCACTCCGTCCGTCGTTGGTAGATCTACCTCGGCCCATCATACTGAAAATACTAAAGATTCATGAATGTAATTACGATTAATGATTGAATATGTAAAAATATAACATTTATAAAAATAAATTGAATTTAAAAAAAACCTATATGTTTAGTCGATTTCATTTGTTTCGTGAAATCTTGGTTCAACATCCGATGTCGTATCGGACTGCGATTCAATTTCATTATCATCGGAAGGAAACCGAACATTTGCATCCGCTATTTCTTGGACATCACCATTTGGATCTCTAAGTGATGTTTCAGGAGCCCTTGTGTCGTCCTCAATTACATGTATTTCCATCTCATCCTCTTGAACTGCAGGGCACTCGGCTGATTGACTTGATGAACTCTCGTCTAATACGATTGTTGAATGTGGGATGATTTTAGAAATAGCCCACCAATCTCGCTTGTCGTTACGCAAACTTGGATATCCGCAGTAAAACACTTGCTGAGCTTGGGATGCAAGGATGAATGGTTCATATTTTTGCAATCTTCGTCGATGGTTCACTTCAACTAAATTGTAGTTGTTATGAACCCTTTTGCCCACAGGAAATGTCGGATCGAACCAATCGCAACGAAACAATACGGTTTGTTTCATAGGCCAACCGGGATATTCAACTTCAACCACCTCTACTAACTTTTCGTAATAATCCTGCATATTTACTCCAACACTTTCTCCTTTAACACACATGCCCCAATTCTGCGTGCCTCTTGAAGCTGCTAATCGTTCAATCTGAAATTTGTACCCATTAACAAAATAGCCAGTAGAGGTTGTTACAGTCTTCAATGGCCATTGCGATAGACATTTAATGAAAATATTGTCCATGGACCATTTACCTATAAATTAATAAGCTATTCACAACCAATTCAAAAAATAAAAGCCATGATTGAAATTGATTGAGTGATACTACTTACAAATTCATAAAACCAGTAAGCGAACTCCGTTTCTAACTTCTGCTAATTGCAACTTGACTGATATCGGGATTCATCTGTCGTTGTCTATTACAATACATCCTTATGGGATGATAATGATTAAAACTTATGTTAGCAATTAAATATTATGGTATATTGTAATTTAAATTAGAAGTTCCAATTAAGCATTGAAGTATACACTTACTCAATATATGAATCGACTTCTCTACAGTTCATTAGGATGTAATAATGTGCTGCATTATACTCCATATCGCTAAGATTTCTTGACTTCTGCCTCCCAAATGAACGGCCGATACCTTTAAAAATTGATATTCTACCGTCATTAGGTTTTCCTTCGTCCACACATACGTCATCGTTACGACCAAGATTTTGGCTCCTCGTGTGGACGTGACCCTCAAAGTAATACGAGGCAAAAGCTGAAACTTCTTCGACCAAGTGTGCATTGCATATAGAACCTTCAACCCTTGCCTTATTACGCATATTATTTTTTAACTTCTTAAGGTACCTATATGTAAAGTTGAGACAAAAAATTAATCAATTTTCTCGTAATGAAATAATATTTGAAATGTCAACATGTCTTAATGATGTACATATTTACCTCTCAAAAGGATACATCCAGCGATACTGCATGGGACCAGCTATGCTCGCTTCGTATGGCAAGTGAACCGGTAAATGCTCCATTGAGTCAAAAAAACTGGGAGGAAATATTCGCCTCAGCTTGTATAAAATAATTGGAATTTCCTCTTCAAGCTTTGCCATAGATGCAGAAGTAATGACTGCGGCAGACAACTCCTTGAAGAACAAGCTGAGCTCCGTCAATGCCTTCCAAACATATTGCGGAAGCAACTCACGAAAAGCTATAGGCAATAACCATTGCATGGAAACATGGCAGTCGAGACTCTTCATGCCAAACAACTTGAGCTTATGCATGTCCACACACCTACCGATATTTGAGGCATAACCATCTGTAAATTTTAACCCTCTAAGCCAGTTACATAAAACTTCTCATGAATTTCTGTCAAGAGTGTAACAGGCTTTAGTATAGGTCCCGTCGGCACTCCTCCTCAAATCACCTCTTTTGCAATATTGATTAAGTTCTTCTCTTGACTTTGCAGTATCTTTGGTTTTTCCCGGGATGTTTAGCACCGTGTTAAATATGTTATCGAAGAAATTTTTCTCGATATGCATAACATCCAAGTTGTGCCGGATGAGATTTGTGCTCTAATAAGGCAAATCCTAAAATATACTCTGCTTCTTCCAGTTATGTTCTTTACATATACGGCCATTTATTCTATTTGCATCTGGTTCCCAAGCATACCTCAACCCCAAATGATCTATAGTATCAAATATATCCGTGCCGGACCTAACCGGTTCGGCGAATTTTGTGACTGCTTTGTTCTTCCGGAAGGCGATCAAGTTATGCCTGTAAGGATGATTTGGGGGCAAGAACTTTCTATGATTATCAAACCATGACTACTTACCACTCTTCTGCAATGTAAATGCATTGAATCATACATGCAATGAGGGCATGCCAAACGTCCAGCAGTGCTCCAACCAGACAACATTGCATATGCCGGGAAGTCACTTATTATCCACATCAAAGCAGCTCTCATGATGAAATTCTGTTTCATAAAAATGTTGTAGGCTACGACTCCTGTTTCCCACAACATTTTCAATTCGGCCACCAACGGTTGTAGGAAGACATCAATCTTTTCCTTTGGATTTGATGGTCCTGGAACCAAAACTGTTAAAAACATTGTAGTATCTTTCATGCACTTCCATAGAGGAAGGTTATATACAGTCAGTATCACAGGCCAACATGAATATTGTTGCCATGCTTGACCAAATGGTTGGAAGCCATCGGTACAAAGACCTAATCTCACATTCCTTATATCTTCAGCGAAATTAGGATGATTTTCATTGAAATGCTTCCAAGCTTTTGAATCTGATGGATGCCACATTTCATCCTCTTTAGATTCATGTTCGGCATGTCATCTCATATCAGCAGCTATAGCCTCAGATCTGTATAATCTCTGCAGGCATGGGGTAAGAGGAAAGTAATGCATCCTCTTGTAAGGCACACTTTTCCTCCTACTTGTACTGGCTCCCCCTTCGCTGTTTTTGTACCTCGATTGCCCACAAATCTTACACCATCTCATCTCTGAGTCTTCACCCCAATATATCATACAATTTTTCAAGCAACAATCGATCTTATTAACTGGGAGCTCAAGCCCACGCAATAACTTCTTCGTTAAGTAAAAACTGTCTGCTACAATATTATCATTTGGCAAAATTTCTTTGATTAACCCAGCTACATAATTGAACGCCTTTTCTGATAATCGATGTTCTGCCTTAATATTCAACAACCGAGCAGCCATAGACAACTGGGAATGACCCTCACAACCAGGATACAATTCTTGATTTGCAGCATGCAACATATCATAAAATTGCTGTGCATCTGGATTTGGTTCTTCCATAAATGTATTATGATTGAATTCATTACCCGATGCATTCATCACCATTTCTCATATGTGTTTAAATTCACAAATGGTTCCTCCGATTCACCATGACAGTACCGAACATCGTAATCAGGAATAAACCACTTTTTACACAAATGCACCTTAACAGTTTCAACATCTCTGTAGGCTTTATTCTGATACCTGTGGAAGTTGCATGGGCACCTAATCCTAGGCCCATCCATCCATTCAGGTTGGCTACATGCAAATGCAATAAATTCTTCCAATCCATTCAGAAAATCTGGATTAAGCAAGCCATCTTTTATCTTTGCATACATCCACGAGAGAGCCCCGCTTATTTTTGACCGATTTATATAATTTCTGGTAAACCATTAAAGGAAACCACAATATAAAACTATATTAGCATTAGTACATATATAACTAAATTATTTCTTTTACTCAACTAAGGTAAATAACAACTACTTAAATCATTTATAACTAAACCAATTTTCTTTTACACAACTAAGGTCCCTACCCTGCAAGGCCGGGCCACGGTTATGAAAATTATTGTGCTAGCAAGGACCGAGGCACAGGTTCATGCCAGGCTAATGCTAGGGATTGGGTTCGGGCCGGGCCGCAATGCGGTCCGTTCAATCATCGGACTTCACAAGCAATCAAGTGTCCTAAATTAATTCCACCTTCACTCCATGTCTAAAAGGTGAGGCCCTATCCCATTCAAGAATATTTTTGTGATATGTTATTCTGCTATTAATTATCATCGATGGTTTACGTTGAAATTTCAGCAGCATTTTCTCATATGTTCTCCTAAATGTGTGGCATATATGCCACACTAGGAGAACGCATGAGCAAATACAAACTGCAATCTCAACCAACGATGATTAATAGCAGACTAACATATCGCAAAAAATATTCTCAAACTGTTCACTAGGACAATTTGAGAATTTGCAAGACTAAGTCTTACAAATTCTCAAACGGGTCTAAAGGTTATAGTGCTGTGATTAATAATATGGAAATCCGAAGACAATCGAACTTATACTTGTTATTCATAAATTCTTGTCAATTATACATATATATAGGAATAGTGTTCTATATATATAGTCACTGACTTCTTAAGATTATTATGTCCAATATAAATGTTTGTGAAGACTAAAATATAAATCATTGAAACTATTAATTTGTTGCTGAAAATTAAATAAAACTATAACAAGACTTTCATTTTAGAATTACATAATTTAATACATCATTCAATTTGAAGCAAAATGTAAATAATCAAGACATAACAATTGTAAATAACTACAAATGCATAAATATTATTGCATAAACAGCTATAAAGAAATAAATAGGCTTGGTAGCTTATTGAACCAACATGATGTATCATGCCAATTCTCTAAAGCCACATGTGAGAAACAATCATGAAAATGAAAGGCACAACTCCTAATTTTTAATTTTTTTTAAACGGTGGCCTGGCCACCGTGGCCAGGCCACCACCAGCCACGGCAGCGGCTGTGGCCATCGTCTTCGGCCACGGCCACGACCGTGGCCTGAGACGACGGCCACGGCCGCTGCCGTGGCCGGCGCTTCAGGGGTGGGGGAAAAACCCCACCCCATTTTCAATTTTTTTTAAACGGTGGCCTGGCCAGTGGCCAGGCCACCGCCGGCCACGGCAGTGATCATGGCCGACGCCTCAAGGGTGGAGGAAAAACCCCACCCCATTTTTAATTTTTTTTTTTTAAACGGTGGCCAGGCCACCGTGGCCAACCGGCACCTCAGGGGTGGGGCAAAAACCCAACCCCAACCAATTTTTTTTTTTAATGGTGGCCTGGCCACCATGGCCAGGCCACCGCCGACCACGGCCGGTTGTGGCCTGAGACGATGGCTACGACGCCACCATGGCCATGGCCTAAGGTAAACGAGAGGGCGGGGGGGTGGGGGAGGGGAGTGGGGGAGGGGGGGCTTACCTCGGTAGAGAGGGGACGCCGCCGGGGGGGGGGGGGGGCTACCGCCGGTGGTTCTTAACGTCAGGGGAGAGGGCGGGGGGAGCCGGAGGAGGGGACGGCGGCAGAGTAGGGTTAGAAGAAAAAGAAGAAGAGACAGGGGGGCCGGGCGCGACTGAGATTATATATTAGGGATTAGCGATGCAATTTTGCGTCGCTAATCCCTCGCTATTTTTTTTATAATTTATTTTGGATTAGTGATGCAATTATGCGTCGCTAACCCATCACTAATTTGGCTTTTTTTATTATTTTCTGGAAAAATTAGCGACACAATTATTTGCGTTGCTAATGAGTCGCTAATTTGGCGGCAATGATCAGCGGGAAATTTTTTTATTTTTCAAGAAAATGCATCGCTAATGCATCGCAATATTTTAATTTCATAATTATATTTAATAAAAATTATTTTTAAAAAATAATTGCAACGCATATGGTTGCGTCGCAATGTTTTATTTTTAATTTTTTTATAACATTTATTTTTGAAAAAATATTGCGATGCAATAATGCATCGCAAAATTATAAATTATTTTTTTAATTTTCTGGTTTATTGCGTTGCTAATGCATCGCTATTTAATGGAATTTAATTTTTTAAAAATTTGCGACGCACTGATTTGCGTCACAATATTTTTATTTGATAATTATATTTGATAAAAATTATTTTTCTAAAAATAATTGTGATGCATATGGTTGCGTCGCAATGTTTTATTTTTAATTTTTTTATAATATTTATTTTTTTAAAAAAATATTGCAACGCAATAGATGCGTCGTAAAATTAAAAATTATTTTTTAAACTTTTCTAGTTTATTGTGTCACTAATGAGTCGCTATTTAACATAATTTAATTTTTTAAAACTTTGCGACACAACGAGTTGCGTCACAATATTTTTATTCGATAATTATATTTTATAAAAATTATTTTTCTGAATATAATTACAACGCATATGGTTGCGTCACAATGTTTTATTTTTAATTTTTTATAACATTATTTTTTAAAAAATATTACGACGCAATAAATGCGTCGCAAAATTATAAATTTTTTTAATTTTTTGGTTTATTGCATCGCTAATGCGTCGCTATTTAACATAATTTAATTTTTTTTTTAAATTTGCGATGCACTAATTTGCATCGCAATATTTTTATTTGATAATTATATTTGATAAAAATTATTTTTTCTGATTTGCGTTGCAACCACGATCCGACAGTTGCGATCGATCGAAGCCATGATCGATCCCGGTCGGTGACGACCGATCTCGGACCATCGCGATCGATTCGATCAGCGACGATCCGACGATTGCGATCGATTGAAGCCATGATCGATCTCGGTCGGTGACGATCAATCTCGGACCGTCGCAATTGATCCGATCGGCGACGATCCGACGGTTGCGATCGATCGAAGCCATGATCGATCGCGGTCGACGGTGATCGATCTCGGACTGTCGCGATCGATCCGATCGGTGATGACCCGACGGTTGCGATCGATTGAAGCCATGATCGATCCTGATCGACGATGACCGATCTCGGATCATTGCGATCGATCCGATCAGTGATGATCCGTCGGTTGCGATCGATCCAAGCCATGATCGATCCCGGTCGGCGACGATCGATCTCGGACCATCGCGATCGATCCGATCGGCGACGACCCGATGGTTGCGATTAATCGAAGCCATGATCGATCCCGGTCGGCGACGATCGATTTCGGACCATCGCGATCGATCCGATCGGCGACGATCTGACGGTTGCGATCGATCCAAGCCATGATCGATCTCGGTCAGCGACGACCGATCTTGGACCGTCGCGATCGATCCGATCGGCGATGATCCGATGGTTGCGATCGATCGAAGCCATGATCGATCCCTGTCGGCGACGATCGATCTCGGACCGTTGCGATTGATTCGATCGGCGACGACCCGACGGTTGCGATCGATCGAAGCCATGATCGATCCCGGTCGGCGATGACCGATCTTGAACTGTTGCGATCGATCCGATCGGCGATGATCCGATGGTTGCAATCGATCGAAGCCATGATCGATCCCGATCGGCGACGACCGATCTCGGACCGTGGCGATCGATCCGACGGTTACGATCGATCGAAGCCATGATCGATTCTGATCGGTGACAACCGATCTCGGACCGTCGCGATCGATCCGATCGGCGACGACCCAATGGTTGCGATCGATCGAAGCCATGATTGATCCCGGTCGGCGACGACCGATCTCGGACCGTCGCGATCGATCCGATCGGCGACGATCTGATGGTTGCGATTGATCGAAGCCATGATCGATCTCGGTCGGCGACAATCGATCTCGGACCGTCGCGATCGATCCGATCAGCGATGATCCGACGGTTGCGATCGATCGAAGCCATGATCGATCCCGGTCGGTGACGACCGATCTCGGACCGTTGCAATCGGCGATGATCCGATGGTTGCGATCGATTGAAGCCATGATCGATCCCGATTGGCGACGACCGATCTCGGACCGTTGCGATCGATCCGATCGGCGACGATCCGATGGTTGTGATCGATCCAAGCCATGATCGATCCCGATCGGCGACGATCCAACGGTTGCGATCAATCGAAGCCATGATCGATCCCGGTCGGCGACGCCCGATCTCGGACCATCGCGATCGATCCGATCGGCGATGACCCGACGGTTGCGATCGATCGAAGCCATGATCGATCCCGGTCGGTGACGACCGATCTCAGACCGTCGCGATCAATCCGATCGGCGACGATCCAACGGTTGTAATCGATCGAAGCCATGATTGATCTCGGTCGGCGATGACCGATCTCGGACCGTCACGATCGATCCAATCGGCGACGATCCGACGGTTGCGATCGATCGAAGCCATGATCGATCCCGGTCGGCGACGACCTATCTCGGACCATCGCGATCGATCCGATCGGCGACGACCCGATGGTTGCGATCGATCGAAGCCATGATCGATCCTGATCGGCGATGACCGATCTCGGACCATTGCGATCGATCCGATCGGCGACGATCCGACGGTTGCGATCGATCAAAGCCATGATCGATCCTGGTCGACGACGACCGATCTCGGACCGTTGCGATCGATCCGATCGGCGATGACCCGATGGTTGCGATCGATCGAAGCCATGATCGATCCCGGTCAGTAATGACTGATCTCGGACCATCGCGATCGATTCAATCGGCAACGATCCGACTGTTACGATCGATCCAAGCCATGATCGATCTCGATCGGCGATGACCGATCCGACGCATGTATCAAAATTAATTTTTTTAAAACAATTGCCACGCATTTCATTGCGTTGCAATATTTTATTTTAATTTTTTTATCTTTTAATTATATTTATAAAAAAAATTTTTAAACTCTGCGACGCATTATTTGCATCGCTAAATTAAAAATTAATTTTTTAATTTTTTAATTTATTGCATCGCTAATGCGTCACTATTTAACATAATAAATTTTTTTAAAAATATTGCGACGCACTGAAGTGCATCGCAATATTTTTATTTCATAATTCTTTTTAATATTTTTATAAAATTTATTTTTTAAAAAAACATTGTGACGCAATACTTGCCTCGCTAAATAAAAAATTATTTTTATTAATTTACTGTTTTATTGCATCGCTATTGCGTCGCTATTTAACATAATTATTTTTAAAAAAACATTGCGACGCACTGAGTTGCGTCGCAATATTTTTATTTCATAATTATACTTTATAAAAATTAATTTTATTTAAAATAATTGCAACGCAATTAGTGCGTCGCTAAATAAAAATAATTTTTTTTAATTTTCTGGTTTATTACGTCACTAATGCGTCGCTATTTAACATAATTTAATTTTTTTAAAAATTTGCGACGCACTAAGTTGAGTCGCAATATTTTTATTTCATAATTATATTTATAAAAATTAAATTTAAAAATATTGCGACGTATTACTTGCATGGCTAAATTAAAAATGAATTTTTTTGATTTTTTGGTTTATTGAGTCGCTAATGCATCGCTAATTGCGTCGCAATGTTTTGTTATCGTGAAGGCGTCGCAATGTGGTCGTAATTTAACGACGTAAAAATGCGTCGCTAAATTTGCGTTGCTATTTCAGTATTTTTTATAGTGCAATCTTTAGACCCTCATAAAAAGAAAGAAGAAATGTTGTTATGTTTATATCGCCTCTCTTTGATACTGCCTTCATGCCACCCTCTTCTCCATACTTCTATCAGTAATGGAAGCCATCTCACTACCTCACCATCGCCTTCTGACTATCATGGATATAGATACAAGCTCCTTGAAGCTCGTCCTTGATGTGCCTTCCCTTCCAACCACCCCTCTATCTTGAATTGTCTCGACACGCTCTCTCCTTTTAAACCGCGAACACCTCCTAAATGAATCTCTCTCCCTACCTCCTTGTCATGTCCTTCATGCATGACATTATCACTCACATTGATGATGTTCTTTCCGGTGCATCGGTGATTCTTTTGATCTCTTGGAGGTGTTATTGAAAAATGAATTAAATAACATTTGCACAAATCTCCTTTATTATTAAAAATAATTTTTATGTGCTTCCAACTAAGAATATATATAAGTATTCATATATATATATATATATATATATATATATATATATATATATATATATAAAAAAAAATATTCGTGGTATGTGGCAAATTATATTCAATAAAAAAAAATTATTTCAAAATAAAAATAAGTTAAAGAGTTAAAGAGTCAGGCCTGGGAGGCGGATTAAACCACTGTCCTAAAGGAAATTTGGTCCCCTTCTCATGCGAAAAAAGATGGACCACACGCTAATGGCATCCGTTGAGATCGTGCTGCCAACGGACGTTGGAGTTTTGGCTTTCGGGTTGTACCTTGGAGGAGAGCTGTGGTTCAATTTTTCTTCGCATGAAAAGGAGACCAAATCTCCTTTAGGTTTAAACCGCCTCCCAGGCCTGACTCTTTAACTTACTCCTATTTTGAGTTTTTTTTCCACTGAATATAATCTGCCACACACACCACAAATATTATTTTTTTAAATATATATATGTGTGTGTGTGAATACTTATATATTTCTAGTTGCAAGCATGTAGAAATCATTTTCAATAACAAACTAAAGGAGATTTATTGCAAATTAATCATAATTTATTTACATTGCATATTTAATTTTCTTTCACTTGTAGCAGAATATATTGTTCTCTTGTTGTGTGTAAAAAAAAAATGTTTGAATTTTTCAAACAATTTTGTAACAAAGTCATTTTCATTTTCCAGATCTTCCTCTCTGAATCTAGTTTGGACCATATGGCAACCCTTAAGGATGACATCATTAGTCTTAGACTGAAAAATTTGATGGATCCCATTTTAGGAGGTGGCAAAGCCAATAAAGTTTTGGCTAACTACCTTAGGTCTTTGGTCAGTGATTGATAAGTCTACCAGTTTCTCTAGTACAATGTCAACCACTACCCTTGAAGAGGATTATCTATGTAAAGGTAGAATTCTTAGTGCCCTATCCGACTCACTCTATGTCATCTACCATATTGAATCTAAGGAATAATGCAGTGTTAAATCATTCTACTCCAGCATCATCAAGTTCATATTCAGACTCAAGGTTATCCCATAATTCCTTCAAATTCTTAGCCGATAGGTAAAGGAGATTTGGTCCCCTTCTTGTACGAAGAAATTTTTTTTTGAGATAATTTTTCTTTTCACTCATTTTTCAATAACAATCTAAAGGAGATTTAGTTTTGGATGCGATCTGATCATTTAGTTTTGGATGCGATCTAATCATTTGGTTTTGGATGCGATCTGAGATTTGGTTTTGGATGCCATCTGATCTCTTAGTTTGGATGCAATCTGATCTCTTCGTGGGTTCAAAAGTTGTTATCTTTTTTGTTTTCATTTGCCTCTTGATATGAATGAATAATTTGCTTCTTTGAGTGGAAGAAATGGATCCTGTCGTGATTTAAATAGGAAAAAAAAATATTTTATTGTTGGCTTTCCTATGCTTTCCTATGCTTCTTTTTTTTTTGGTATTTTGTTATTCATATTAAATAGTTTATATTTTTTTATTTATATGTATGGTGTGTTCATCTATGAATCTCGTCCATATCTTCTCATGTTGGCGATGTCAATTACGATGTATGATGTTATGATTGTTAGTTATGTCATGGGATTATTTTTTGCTTCATAAAATTTGTACTGTTTGTTGCAATCCTAAATGTTGTTATTAAGGTGGTTATTTCGCTAAGATAAGGATGGCCTTATCTAAGGCTAGTTTAGTAGTTTCTTTTAGCTAATTTTAGAATAACAAAAGGAAAAAGTTAAAATATTTAATGATATCAGTTGAGTCTCTTGATAATGTGACGTAGTAGTCTCGGTATTATGGGGGTAAGCACAACACGGATTAGATTATATTTTGTGGTCCTTTTGTAAAGTAGTATGATCAATTATTATCATTCATGTGGCATAATTAGTCTTTCTCTGTTTACTGCCCATATCGTTAGCTCATCCATTATTTGTAATTTGCATATAAAATGCTACAAGTGGCTTGAGTTATTCTTTCCTAATTGTGCATGCATGCTCAAGTAGTTATTACAGTTGATCTTTCTAGCTGTTCAAGTAGTTCAAGTAGTTAAGTTATTCAGAAATGTAAAAGATGATATTTTAAAAATATAAGATCAAAACATAATTTGGCATATCTTTTAACCAAAGGCCTTTCGAAGGCTGTGGTATTTGAGACATCGAGGGGGATGAGGCTTAAGCACATATATTAGTCACCAGAGTGGACCCCTACCGTCATGGTAACCCCATAGTTAAGGTTCAAAGAAAAACTATCTCTGAGGTGATATCTGGAAGCACTGCTTTAAGAGTCTATCTCCACCCCATCTCTATAGTGTAGTGCTTTATTGTGATGGTTAAGTTGAGCATAGCTCTTAATAGATCCAAGGCTGTAAATTCAGCGAGATCATGTACCCTTGGAGGATCTACCTTATTGAGCATAGCTCTTAATAGATCCAAGGCTATAAATTCAGCGATGTATGATTCCGTTGCATATACCTTTGGAGATTTACCTTAGTGAGAGTAGTCGTCCGTTGCATATACCCTTGGAGGATTTACCTTAGTGAGAGTAGTCGTGAGGCCGCGATTATGGGACCGGGGCGAATCCCTAGTAACTCTCATGAAAATCAAGGCAAGCGCATGGCCTAGATAGCTAACCCGCATTATGATCAACTCATCTTCATATTTTGTATATTTTATACTAAATACAAGTTCAAACCTAGAAGGTACTTGCATTAAAGTTTTGAAATTGCTTATTGAATTTAATAATTTTTATTTATTTGATTATTATTCATTTGTTTTGTTTTATTTTTTTGTGGGGATTATTAACACTCCAATGGTTATTAAAAAAAAAACCGAACAATCGTTTTACCTGGCTGTTTTAATAAAATAAAAATGTTCGATAGTTTTTTTAATATATATATATATATAGGTTTATAGAGGATGAAAATTTCGTAACAACAACAACTCCTTAATTTCTCTTTTTTTTTTTTTTTTAAGTCTCTCGTTTTTTTTTTAAGTGCCGCATTTTGGCTTGCGGATTGTGAGCGTGTGGTTCTTTTTTTTAAAAAAAAATGATCAAACGTTTTTATTTTATTAAATAGCATTAAAACAGCCAGGCAATTGATTCTTTAAACGGCCGAATGTTTAAATTTTTTTTTTCAAAAAAACCGTCGCAAAATCAAACGGCCGAACGTTTGGTTTTTTGTTTTTTTTTAAATAACCATCGGCGTTTGATTTTTCAAACGGCCGAGCGTTAACAGGAGAGGAGAGGAAACAAGATGGATTCCAATTTAGTTAAGATCCACATAAAAGTTTGTATCTTAGATTGGTTCAGGTTAGGTTGAGAAATTAATTGGGTTAAATCAAACCTAATCCAACGATAGGTTTACCCAGCACTTTGTTGTTTTGAATTGCATGTTGTCCCAAACAACAGCAATCATGTTAGGAAAAGTCCAAACGCTAATTCTAGATGCAATTTTAGGGTAGGGACTGGCCATTGAATTGATGCAATGAGAGGATAGCAGTGAGCTTGCAAGTCACGAGCAATCCGGTGGTTCTTGGGACGCTGTGTGAAGGAAAAATCTTCAAAACTTTAAGGGCATGCTTAGTGATCCCACTTATGAGATTAAAGGGATGATTCTTGTGACAACTTAGATTTTCTAGCTTTTTCTAACCTTTTGAATTCTTTTATAAAAGCATATTTTAAATAATATTATTAGAGATTTAATATTAAAAGAAATTTAATTTGAAATCAACTTACAGTCGTGATCAAAAATTTGCTGGAGCCTGGGTTGGGATTCCATTTGCTGGCGCCTGGGTTGGGATTCCACTCGAGTCACGTTAATTCGAAAATTTCTATTTGCACTGCTCGGAGCTCAGTGCCCCTAATTTTTTTTTAAAAAAGTTTTAAACTATCTTTAGCACTCCCATCTCCTCCTCTCCTTTCTTTCTTTTTTCGGCA
This sequence comes from Calamus simplicifolius, assembly GCA_900491605.1. NCBI lineage: Eukaryota > Viridiplantae > Streptophyta > Magnoliopsida > Arecales > Arecaceae > Calamus > Calamus simplicifolius. Next base: position 637,141 of record UESW01004705.1, on the reverse strand, counting down.
CTGGCACCCCCCCTCTCCTCTCTCCTCCCTAGCACCGCCCCTCATTCCTTTTCTGGCCTTCCTCTCCTCTCCTCCCCAACAGTCCCCCCTCTCCTTCCTCCTTTCTGGCACCATCCCCTACCCCTTCCTTCAGCTCCTGTCTCCTTCCCTTCCCTCCCCAGCATCGCCCCCACCCCTTCCTTCAGCTCCTGTCTCCTTTCCCCCAGCACCGCCCCCACCTCCCCTTCAGCCCCGGTCTCCTCTTTACTCCCCAGCTCCAATGCCCCTTCCCTCTTCTCTGGCACCATGCCAAGGAGGGGAGGAGAGTGTTGGAGCCGAAGAGTGGGAAGGAGACTAGGGCAAAGGGGAGGAGGGTAGGTGGGGAGCGATGCTGGGGATGGAAGGAGAGGAGACGGGGGCCGAGGGGAGGGGTGAGGGGTGCCAGGAAGAGGGGAGGAGAGGGGGGCGCTAGTGCCCGGGAAGAGAGGGGGAAGGAGACGGGCACGTGTCCTTGTGTCTATCAGTGATGGCGTTAGAAGATCCCTCTTTTAACCAGCCTAGATTCCATAATAATAATAAAATAAAACCCAAAAAGATAAGTCTCTGACAAACATGACAATATACGGGAAGCACAACCTTCCCAACCAAAGAACTCTTCGCTAAGTAATTTGGAAATAACGAGGTTGCTCAAAGGCTACAAAGACACTCCTCTCTGTCCTTAACAAAGATCACTCTTTAACAAAGATCATACAAAATGCCCTCCTTAACAAAGATCATATAAAGTGCCCGCCCCAACCTCACTTGATAAGAACTGATCTGGATGCCCCACACCCGCGCGCACCGCCTATGCGTCTCGACCGCGTCCTGCGTCTTGGCCACGTCGGAACTGATCTCTTGATCCCCTTTTGATTTCTCTCGGATGCCTTGAGGACCTGCCCCCTCTCTTTTATATTTGCAAATCAGCGTCCCTTGCTATGTAGAAAACATACCAAGCCCACTTCTTCTCACCGCCTTAGAGTCCTTGCCAACTAGGACTCAATCTTGGCCGTTAGATGATAAGATGATGGCCAAGATCTCTCCAAAAGCTACCGCCCAAAGACTCCTCCTTTTATGCGTTATTCCCTTGGCCATTGGATGAAGAGATGGAGGGCTGAGATTTCTCCACAATCCACCACCCAAGACTCCTAAAAGAAATATGGTGCTCCACATGCAAGGTGGTGGATAATCCCAAATAGTGCTGCCCAAAATCCTCTTCCAAATAGGACTCTATCTTGGCCGTTAGATGGGACAATCAAAGGCCAAGATCTCAGCTCAAACCACCGTCTCAAATCCCCTCTAAAAAAATACGATGGCCTCTCTTTTGGGCATACTGGGCAGGCCTGCCCAATGGCCATGCCATGCTGGTCGTGCCAGCTTGGCTGCGCCTGCCAGGTTGGCCGTCAGCCTGGGCGGTCTGGGTCGCATGCCCAACTAGGCCGCGCAGCCGCCTAGGCCTTGCGTCCAGCTGGGCTATGCGCATCCTCCGCCTAGGCCAGGCCATGACAATCCTCTCTTCGTCGACGCCCTCGTCGAGTCATACCGAAGCTCCATATCACTGCATCGTGTGCCCTCCTGGCACACCTCATTGCTGCATACCTTGGCCCTCCTGGTCAAAGTCTCCTAAGTTCCAACGCGGCCATCTGCCATGCGCACCTCCTGATGTCTCCTCGTTCGAATAGCCCACTCGCCGAGCCATCCCGCCTGCCGCCTCCTACTGTGGGCCTCTGTGCCTAGACTCAAGGTTGCCGCGCAACTTCAAGTTTGGTGGTGGGGCACTTCTTTGCCCCGTTTCTTCATCGTCCTATGCCATCCTTCCACTGGAACGAAGTATAGATGCCTACCTCTCCGGATCAAGATTCCCCTCCGATGAGGCATGACCATGGCCTTGCTCTTGATGAAAAAGTCCATCCCGAGTATCAGGTCGTAGTCGTCGATTGGCAAGACCGTCATACTGTAGCTCCCAGTCCAAGAGCCCACCTCCAATGTGGCCTCTGCTTGGCCCAAAGACTCATCTCCTTTGAGTTTACAGGCTTCACCTGACAAGGCTTGGAAAGTGCTCCTAGGCCCAATCTGTGTGCCACTCCTTAGCTCACAAAATTGTGTGTCACGCCGGAATCAACTAAGGCCCGTACTGTCCTCCCATTGACCCGGGCCTTCACGTACATCAAACCTTGGCGTTGCCTCGTTGCAGCCAAAGTATTAATGGATTGTAGCAGGGCCATCATAGCTACTGGCTCATCCTCTAAACTCTCAGACACCCTATCCTCCTAGGTAGTGATAGCCGCTGCTGTCACCTTCTTTGGACAATCCCGTGTCAGATGCGGCCCTCCGCATATGAAGCATACAGCGAATATTGCCTGTCCCTTTTGTTTTGCTGCTGTATGTGTTGGCACGCCCTCTTTCTTGCCTGCTCGACCCCATGGTGGTGATGCACTCTTGCGCTTGCCCTTGCCTCGGCCACCGCTATCCGAAGTCGTATTGCTACGAAAGTCCATCAACGCCTTTGCTACTACAAAGGCTGAGGGAATATCCCTCACCTTCCTCCTGCGAAGTTCGGCCTGTTCCCACCCCTGTAGGCCAGCGAGGAAGTTGAAAAGTTTATTTTCCTCGAACATATTGGACACCTCCAGAAGTAGATTGCTGACCTGTGCCACGTACTCCCAGATGCTCCCTGTCTGCCTTAGTTTCCTTAGATTCTCTCGAGCAAGCCATCCTGCGTTGCTCGGCTGGAATTGACCCTTCAATTCCCTCTTGAAGATCTCCCATGTCTTGATTCTGGGATGCTCTGCATGATCATCCTCGGCTGTCTTGATCCTCCACTAGAGCTTGGCATTACCCTCCAAATATGTTGAGGCCCAATCCACCTAATCGGGTGCTGGGGTCTTCGCCGCACGAAAGTAAACCTTCATATCCCATATGAAGTTCTCGACTTCCGCCGTGCTCCTGACTCCGCTGAAGGCCTTAGGCTCCCGGACCTTCGCTTTCTTTGTCAGAGCGCCGACCATGTTGATTGGACTCTGCACCTCCTGCTTTTGTTGGATCAACTCCTCTTCCAAAGTATGGATCCGAAGCTCCAATCTCTCCTCTATGGCCAGATATAATCGCTGTTGTTGCAGATTTTGATGCTCAAGGTCACGAATCAACCCCTCGTGTGCCTCCATCAGCTGATTATACGAAGTCCGCAACTCGGTCAACTGCATGCTAACTCTGCGCACACAGTTACCAAATCCATGGTTGATCCTTCTCCTGGATCTCCCACAATCCCCTCCAAACGGGTCACACGGTCTCCAACCGCTCTCACCATCTGTGCTTGGAACTTGCTTCAACCGAGCTCCGATACCAATTATCGATGGCTTTCGATCAGCATGTGCAAGCGCTCTCTATGGCCACTAGGTCCTTACATCTATCGGTGATGGCGTTAGAAGATCCCTCTCTTAACCATCCTAGACCCCACAATAATAAAATAAAACCCCCAAAGACAGTTCCTGACAAACACGACAATATACAGGAAGCACAGCCTTCCCAACCAAAGAACTCTTCGCTAAGTAATTTGGAAATAATGAGGTTGCCCAAGGGCTACAAAGATACTCCTCTTTGTCCCTAACAAAGATCACACAAAGTGCCCGCCCCAATCTCACTTGACAAGAACTGACCTGGATGCCCCGCACCCGCGCGTGCACTGCCTGTGCGTCTCGGCCACGTCCCGCCAATGTCTAAGTCCACCTGACTTAGACCCTCGCGCACCTCGATCATCATTGATCAGGTTGGTTGCTCGCTAACCTCCCTCCACTGGTCGCTGCTGGCCACACCCGAGCTCCTCTCGAATGCCTTGATCGGATCTCCTCTGATCTGATCTCTTGATTTGCCCTCTTGATTTCTCCCAGATGCCTTGAGGACCCGCTGCCCCCTCTCTTTTACAGTTGCAAATCAATGTCCCTTGCTATGTAGAAAATGTACGAAGCTCACCTCTTCTAACCGCCTTAGAGTCCTTGCCAACTAGGACTCAATCTTGGCCGTTAGATGATAAGATCATAGCCAAGATCTCTCCAAAAGCTACCACCCAAAGACTTCTCCTGCGTTATTCCCTTGGCCATTGGATAAAGAGATAGAGGGCTGAGATTTCTCCACAATCCACCGCCCAAGACTCCTAAAAGAAATATGGTACTCCACATGCAAGGTGGTGGATAATCCCAAATAGTGCTGCCCAAAATCCTCCTCCAAATAGGACTCTATCTTGGCCATTAGATGGACAATCAAAGGCCAAGATCTCATTTCAAACCACCGTCTCAAATTTTCTCTAAGAAAATACGATGATCTCTTTTTTGGATATACTGAACGGATTTGTCCAATAACCGTACCACGCTGGCCGCGCCTATCAAGCGCGGCCTAGCTAGGCCGTGTGACAACCTGAGCCTTGCGCCTAACTAAGCCCACATGTCCTTCGTCTGGATTAGATCACGATAATAATTAATTTTTTTAAAAAAAATTATAGAATTATACTGAGTAATCCGAACGGGTGCAAATAAAATTCGCCGTCCATTCGTCCCATCGGTCACCCATCCGTGCCCGCAAAATGAATCAATTATTTATTACCGGCGCGGATTGACCGTGATGTTTGAACGGGAGAGGATCCGAATCCGAAGCCAGCAACACCGTCTCCCGAGTCCTCAGGGACCGAGCTTGTTGAGTTTTTAGCACCTGGCTCGGCCCCGGGACGGGAGCTAAAGCTGTGCCGTGTTTCCACTTTCCTGACGCCATCCGCGCAACCGGCAAGCGGCTCCGCCGAAAACATAACTCCCCTTCCAAAACCTGGTACGCCTCCCCCACCACGGCCATCGGCAGCCCCAGAGGGCCCAAACTCGGCCACGCCGTTACCCCGCCACCAGCCCCCCACCTTTATTTTATTTTATATTCTCGATTTCTTATTTCCGCACAAATCCAACCCCTGCACCGGCTCGCTCGCTCGCTTCTCTCTCTCTGTCTCTCTTCCAGAGCTCTCTTGGGCTATGGTCGTGCGGGCGCGAGGGGGTCGATGACGAAATCCACGATTACCTCCGCCGAGCTCAATTACCTTGTCTTCCGGTACCTCCAGGAATCAGGTCAATTTCTCGGTTTCCATTTCTCGGCCCCCTTTTCATGAAATGTTTTTTTTTGCTTTTTCAAGGATCTCCTTTTTTTTGTTGTTGGTTAATGTTCCCTTTTGTTCTCTATTCGGTGGATTTTTGTCAGTCATTTCAGCTTTCTAGGGTTTTTTCTTGCTCTAGGATTTCAGGACAAATTCGTGTGATTTCTAGGGTTTCTTTTTTTCTTAGGGTCTGCTGCACGAACTGGTTATGATGTTTTAGCTTTCAGAGCTGCGTATCATAATAAGATAGGATTTCGAGCTGAATCACTCGGCATTCTGAGACGAAAAAATTGAAGCTTCGGATATATATATATATATATATATATATATATATATGCTTGCTTAACGTTGTCAAGGTTTCCCTCCTCATGGGGAGTTCATGATGGCGTGAATCTTGTGTAGTTGTAAAAAAAATTAATGCGGTGATTTGTGAATCTTAGCTGAATGTTTGCAATTTGAGTTTCTATTTAGCGAACACAGTGACTGAAGAAAAGGCATTTTATGTTCTCTGGAGTAGGTGCTATTCGTGATGATAAGCAAGTAATTAATTTGTTGTATGGTTTTAATTGGTCTTTGATTATTTGATGGCTTGCCTCTTCTTTTAGATGTTTTGTATTAAATGTATATCAGTTTTGCCATTGTGTTCATTTACAATCCTTCATCTTGTTCTTTGTTTGCATAAGTTTGCTACCTTTGGTCCAATCTTGTGCTGTTAATATGAGTTCCTTCAATTGTTTTCCATATTATAAATGACAATATCTTTTGTGAGAAAAGGTTATTGTGGAATGATACACTAACTCACACTGAATGGGTCATTCCAGGTTTCACACACTCTTCATTTGCCTTAGGATATGAAGCGGGGATCAACAAATGCAATATTGATGGAAATACTGTTCCACCTGGTGCTCTTGTTACAATTGTACAGAAAGGCCTTCAATACATAGAGTTGGAAGCAAACTTGGACAATGTGAGTGTTTGGACTGTCACCATGCGATTTAATTCTTAAACATTGCAACTTATTTAAGGCATCACAGAATGTATGTCGGAGGGTAACAATTTTATCTGTTTGTTTGTATTTCTGAAACTTGCCAGAGTGAGTTGGATGTTGACGATGACTTTTCTCTGTTACAACCTTTGGATCTTATCACAAAAGATGTCAGTGAATTGCAACAAATTATACGAGAGAAGAAGAAGGAAAGGCTTCTGAAGCAAGGTGACAAAGACAGAGCAAAGGATAAGGAAAATGTTCAAGAACATGAACGGCAACCTGGAGGTGAGAGGGAGAGAGAAAGCCAGGATAGAGACAAAGATCAGGAGAGGGATACAGAGAAGATGGAAAGGGATAAAGAACAAGAACGAGAAAAGGAAAAGCAACATGCAGAGTGCAAAGATAAGGCCAGACTTGATGAAAATGCAGCTTGTGGAGGTAGAGTTTTTGAGTGTCTATCTTCTTTTCAGGCTCAAGCATATCCTTTTAGTCATAATCATGTTTTGAAATCCTAAGGAATACGGTTGTGTACATTGGATTATGTTGTAATATCAATAGGTTAATAACATTTGCTCCTTTCTTTTAATTTACTTTTTAATGCTATAAGGTTAAAGCTTCCACTTTGTTTCAGTAATATCTTCATCTATATCTCCATCCTATGACCTTGGAAGAGTAGAGAATATTGCATAACAGGAAGGCCCAAAAATTATAAGACCAACTTCATTATATAGATTACACTGTTGGGCATTGAGGAGGGGTCATTAGCATTGAAGGAAGTTTAGGTGAATCTATGGTCGAACTACACTTTATAGGGTTATCAACCCTAAACATCAAAGCCTCGCATCTATATGACTTTGGATTAAACCTTTGAAACATAAGAATGCTTACTTTTCTCATGCCTGCAACTGCACGTCCCATTTTCAATTTCAACAAAATTTCGAGCTTCAGTTACAAAATTTGGCCACACTAAAGTGTGGGTTTGATGAAATAATTTTTGTGTGCGCAAAGGAGCTCAACATGACGATCTATGCTCATAATGGTAATCATGCTCTTCCATTTTCAGCTTATTAGTTAGAGCTAAGAATGCTTTACTTTCAGTAAATATCTAAGTGACATTCGTAGGCACTATTGCTTCACCATATCTTCATATTTGATAGTATTGGTGTTTTGAGCCCCTTAGCAATTGCTTGATTTCATGCACAAAAACTTCCAATAAAATTGCAGCACCTACCCTGTTATTTAAGCATCTGACTTGGGTCTCCAATGCTATCCTAAAGACAAAAATGTGCACTTTTGTAATGATAAATATTACAAATTGCTTTATCTTTTTATTTTCTTGGTACAATTTATTTGTTTCTCTTTTAAGGCATATCAATCAACTTGATACCTTTTTTTAAAATTGATTTTATCTCTCCTTTTTTCTCTTCACAGAACTGTTTAATGTTTAGCAATGTTCTTTAGTTATTCGCTTTTTTGATTTGCATATAAAAATGTGTCACCCATATCTTTCTGTGCTACTGACAATGTATAATGTGCTTTGTTCTGTTTTTAGGCCTGAACCAATGGATATTTCCCCTAACTCGCAAGCTGTGCCTTATGAGATTTCTAGATCTGATGTAACTATTTTGGAAGGACACAGTTCTGAGGTTTGGGCTTGTAGTTGTATATAATAATTTTTTGACACTCTTTTTTATTTTCAACTGCTAACCTGTCCTAATTGCCTCTTGCCTTTGCTTTTCTTTTGCGTTAAGGTCTTTGCTTGTGCATGGAGCCCAACAGGTTCTCTTCTAGCATCTGGGTGGGTATAGTTTTAGCTTCTTCCATATGACTAAGCATAGCATTTAGGAAACAAATTGTTATTAATATGGCTGATTTGGGTTATATTTTTGAATGTTGCAGCACATTATTTCCTTTCTAAGAATTATAGCTGTTGTGTCTGTCGTGCATCTGTCCCATTCTGACATGTATTAACCTCAGAAGTTCAGGCCATGATATTTGAATACTAAAACACCATAAAACCTGTTCTAACATATCATTTGTTGTCTTCAAATGTAAGTATGCTACATTATCAAAACCTCTCTTACAATTCATCTTATATCTTACAGGATATTGAGTTTATGCTCTAAACGAATTCAAGTCACTTATGGGTCATGCCTAGTCCTGGACCTGATGCAATCAATATGCAACTTTAATCGCACCCAATTTCTGTCCTGTCTTTGACTGCAATGTACTTTTTGTGACACTTTGTCTACCAAGATGGAAACATGTGAACAAGTTTTTCTTTGAAACCATTTTTCAGGAGAACTGCACATAATCCTGAATATGGGCCTTTACATGAAACTTTGTATCAGACTGGTGCATTTAATAATTTTTAGGCATAACGTTATTGCCCAATAAAGGTGATTTCTATCATGCAGTCACATCAACAGTGAGTTTTATTTGCTACTTTATTGCTGTTATAGATCCATGTGCATATTAATGCTAGGATGCTTTTATCTTGGAAATTCGGGTTCTATATGGGGCTAATATACGCACAAGGCCTTGCCAATTAGAAACAACCAATAAGTTTCCAAGAGAGACACAAGACAGATTCCAAATTCAAATGATTGTTCAGCCTGTCATGAGCAAGGGTCATCATCCTTGCTGTCTCATCCATAGGAATCTTTGGTCCAACTTTCTTGGCATCAATTTTTCTCTTTCCGGTGTTCCTGTGAAGTTGCTAGAGGATATTTTCTCCCCTTCTTTAGTATTTCCATTTGTTTGACATAACTGCCATATACCAAAGCAGACTGGAATGAATAATCAAATATCATTATTAAAAAAGCCATCTTCAGCCATTAAAATAGCTTATGGTTTTATGTTTGAACAATATAATAATAGATATAATAAAGAAATTCTCATTACGAAAAGGAATATTCCTATTGTAATGTAATCTTAAAAGTTTAAAAAGTTGTTGTTTAGGAAAGGCTTATGTAATGCTGTTGTAACTCATTACAGACACTAATTTTATCCCACTGTTTGTTGCCATAACTTGTTTGCTGCTTTGCTACCTTTATAAAGAATGTATCCAAGTCCATGGAACTGTATCTTGTAGAAAGAATATTATGCATTTTCAGAAGTACATCTTAGTGGTGTAACCTGGGTACTGAGAATACGGACTCATGGAAAAAACTAGTTTTAAATCTGGAACCCTTATTAGTAACTTGTAGTAGTAGGTTGACTCATTGTCTTTCATAAGTGTCTGCATTATGAAATGCCAAATTTCTTTAGAATATTAGATGTTAAAATATTAATTAAAAAAATCAGGTAAATTCTAGGATCTTAGGTTGAATAATTTTCTTCTGTATAATTTATCTAGGCTCAAGTTCTGGCATGCCATGGCCTAAAAGGAGTTCATAGCATACGAATAATTCTTATTAGGGATCATAATTTGTTAACCAACAAGCAATTGCAGAATTTCATTAGTCATTTTACCTTTTTTTTTAAAAAAAAATTCTTTCGTTTGACATGGCAGGGCATATCTAGATAAGAGTTCTGTTTATGAGTTTATTCCCCTGGTTTTTTATACAAGAGTTTCTCTATGCTGCTTTGTTGTTTGTCTTATATAGGATCTTTGGTTATTTATTTATTTGTTTTTCTCTTACTTTGTGCCTTCTCAATTGGTAGTTCTGGAGACTCAACAGCAAGAATTTGGACTGTTCCGGATGGCCCTTGTGGTTCTAGTATGCAAATTTCACCTCCAAATGTACATGTTCTGAAACATTTCAAGGGCAGAACTAACGAAAAGAGCAAGGATGTCACAACCCTAGATTGGAATGTGAGTTCCTCTCATACTGTAATTGTGTGCCTCATATGTTAAACTCTGAATAAATGTTTTCTCATATAAAATTTTAAACTCAAAAAAAGATGCTTGGTGTAGTTGTAAATTTGGTTGTGTCCTAGAATCCTATCAGGAACTTTTGTTCATTCATCCTTTTTCAACTCTTTGTATAGGGAGAAGGTACGCTACTTGCAACAGGTTCCTATGATGGGCAGGCAAGAATTTGGAGTAGGGATGGTCAGTTGTTATAGCATGATTTTTCATTGCATTTAATTGTTTGTTTTGCTCCTCTGGTATATTTTCTTTAATATTTCATTTTCCTCAACTCCATATGCTATTTTCTATGCTTTGATGTTTAAAGTTTTTCTTGTGCTATTTTTTATGCTTTTGCTGTTTGAAGTTTATGGCAGTTTTTGGGCTGCAGGCTCTGAGGCACCATAGAATTAGATCAGATCCTTTTACTTTCTTTCCTGCTTTATTTGCATCTGACACTTGGATGGAGAGATGATGTGAGCAATATCAGTTTTAAGTCTATATGTTTGTGCTTTTTTATCCAGTTTTTGTATATATTTTTTACTATTGTCTACTCTATTGCCTATAGTACTACAATATAAGGTTAGATTTGCCCCTTTCTATAACAACGTTGCATCAGAAGAACATTACCTGTGGTTGATTTCATCCTTTCTAATCATGAATTCGATGCTTGGTTGCATATCAAGCATGTCGATACTCCTTTTATTGGTCACAAAGGATGTCTGTCTTGACTTCCTGCGGCCATAATTACTTGCCTGATTAAGGCATACCAGCTTTGTAGACCTCTTTAAACTTTGTTGAATGAACTGGTCTTGGGTGGTTTCCTAGGCACTTCTGCCGAGATCTTGAGCAGCAGAATATCTGAAAGTGTTGGGGCCACCATCACCATGACTGCCATAGACACTTTTGCTCATGTGTATATTCATTTGAGACATATTCGTTTACAGTTCTGCATATATGTATACATGAGTACACACACGCATGACATGTTGAATGATGTCTGCTTGTACGTTTGTCATTAAAGAGAGATCCGATTGTTTGAGAAAGAACAAATACATCTTAAATTAAAATATTAAATGTGTAACCTCTTTGTTTTTCCAGTCAGTTTCAGCAATTTTTACTAATTGAGCTAGGACAACAACGATGTTTCATTACTAAAATTCGTTCAGTTTGAAGTTTACAAATTTTGATACAGGTGTTTTAAATTGTCAATGAATCTTGCAAAATGTCAGTCACACAAAAGGCATGTTAAACAATAGTATGGATGAATTAAAAATTGTTTGATTTTTCACAAAGTTGGTTTATAGGAGCTGATTTAGTACAAAATCAATTATTTTTGACTGGCTGTATGGGCAATAATCTAGGTTTGTAACCAAGGGTTGCTTGGGCTATTTGACAATTAGGTATCAATGTTACAATTCATTTGCATCTCAGAAAAAATGTCGTTTCAGTTTTGGATGAAATGTTGACCAGTGGTTTGGATTAAAATATTTGGTTTCCTGCCAGAAACAAAAAAGTTATTAAGAACGGCTGGAAGAATAAAAGGTATTAGGTAAAAGGAGGGTCTATAAAAAAATCACAAAAATATGAAATAGTTGGGCTGTCAAATTACCTTCTGCTTGCCTTTTTTTTTTCCTTGAAGCGAAATGGGATACATAGATTATAGTAGTTTTATGCTTTTCATATCTATGCTTTTCGTGTTCTGCCATGAAGTAAGCAGGTTGGGTGCTTTATCTATGACAGATGCTTATTAGCCTTTGTCACCTTACCAATTGAAACTCCAAGAACTGTATCATAAGATTGTAAATTGCAGGGCTAGCATTCTGGCCAAAAAAGGCTTTAATGTTATAGATGTCTTATGATTTAATTAATACCATCTTCAAATTCTCAGATTCAATTAGTACATTCTTCCTGGTTGACTAGCATGTTTCTTTGATCAGCAACATTATGGAGATGTTTTATATTATAATCACCTAGAGCCAATTAATTTTGGTTGCCTAATTTAGTCTCTAGCCTAAAGGCCCTAACTCGACAATTATGTATAATAAAGAAATTGTATTGTATAACCAAATCATTAAGGCAGAATAGACCCATTTTGTTTATGATATTATCTTTTCATGTAGAGGCCTTATAATTACTACTTTATATTAGTTTCACAACGTTAAATTCCTGTGTCCTTTCAATAAATTGTTTGAATATTTTGTATTTGGCATCTTCCAGTGATGGTAGAACGGTGAATTGAGAATAACACTTAAATGAAAGGTGGAATTATTGTTAAATGATTTTTCCCCACCTTCAGTCTATTACTGTACTCTTTTCAGCATCATGTGTATTATAAGGCACCATAATGTTAAAGTCTATAATCCTCTGTTAATTTTGTTTTTGCTGTCTCTGGGTGTAAACAGGAGAATTGAAGAATACTTTAATTAAACATAAAGGTCCAATTTTCTCCCTGAAATGGAATAAGAAGGGTGATTTTCTTCTCAGTGGAAGTGTGGATAAACTGCTATTGTTTGGGATACAAAAACGTGGGAGTGTAAGCAACAATTTGAATTCCACTCAGGTACTTTTATCTTGCTATAATTAAGCATATGCTTATGTACAAAATTTCTAACACTACTGAAATATGACAGCCCTGAGGTGTTTGATTTTTATGTTTCAGCTCCAACACTTGATGTTGATTGGAGAAACAATAATTCTTTTGCAACATGCTCAACAGACAATATGATCTATGTTTGCAAGATTGGTGAGAATCGCCCGATAAAGGGTTTCTCTGGGCATCAGGTTAGTCCATTTTGATGTAGTGATAATGTTATAGGTGTTCTTTCGCTAATAGTTTGATTAAATCTCATTTAAATTTCACTATCGTGCTGCCAACATGCCATGCATCTCTCTTCAAGAACCGTACAACTTTGCCAACAGCGAGCAAATTTCATACTTTATCTGTGTTCTCCTTAACCTCTTAGCATTTTTTTTCTCCTGGAACATGTGGCTTGGAAATCTTTTATGGTAGCCAGGCATGCCAAGCCCATTTGATAGAAGTTTTAAGGTTGATTTATAGTGCCTGATGCTTGTAAACAAGAAAGTATCAGCTCATACAGACGTTTGACTCATGAAATTGATTATCTTTTAAAATAATATATTTACAATTGAAAAGCACGTTGTATATGAAAAATCATTTCATACCACTGTCTTCTTGTAATTCTAGATAAGTTTCTTTTGAGCTTGTGGAGTACGGTCAAAGTTTTGCAATGTTGACAGGACTCTAACTGACTGGCCAGTTTGGCCGGATCCATTGCCAATTTAGATCAGAATGGTTTCATTATATTCATTAAAACAACTCTACACAAATAATTCCAAGAAAGAAATATGCGGGGAAGAACAGTTTTACTGGACAGGTTTGTTTGTACTGCAGAGCCCTCTAAATGATTGGTTGAAACTACAGAGGGAAAGAAATTTGGAATGAGAAGTAGTTTTTTATAAATTAAAAAAGGAGTTATGGATAAAAGTTAGAAGGCCAACACTGTGATGAGATGATCGACACTTCAGTGCCGATTAATGTAGGATCTTGTAGAATGAAGGTAAAACCTGGACACCAAAGAAATCCTCATTGGGCCACTTCGGTAATTCTTTTGGGCTGTCTCATAGAGCAACTCATGCTTGTACAGTTGTATGGAGAAGCATCATCTGTTTATCCCCAATAACTCTTGATTATTCTCTACAGTGCCATACCAATGCTTCCAGAGCTTTTTTGATGAATTATTTTATTTCTTTTGGACAAATGAGATCTTTTTTATGTTGCAAATGAGATCTATGACCACAATTGAGCTGCACTTGTTATGACTGGTAGAAATTTGAAGCATCACTCAGTACTGACAGCTCCAATCCATATTTGAGCATTTCAGCCGAAATTAAAATTATTTAAAATAAACTGAGCTCTGAAAATAAGAAAAAAAGAAATTTAGAAAACATACCCCAAATTAGAAAATTATAAAATAGTATAACATTGCATGCCACATTGTACCATCATTCAAGTAAAATCTATAGAAAAGTTTCAATAAATCTCAAATATCATCTTATAGACATAAACTTTGATATATTACGAAAGGGAGGATGTGACAGAAGAGAGCTTAAAATACTAAAATCAATTGATACAGATCAGGTTGGACACTTTCATGCTTTGCTCACAAGGCCATTAAAAAAAAAAAACTTCTGATGAAATCACTTTTTACATGGAAAATGTTTATTGTCTCTGTGATGCATTTTTGTGTCAGTTCCAAAGTTTGTGGCATAACTTGCACAACAAATAAATCAACAGTTTTTAACATCTATCTTTTAGTCTATTTCTTTAAGGGATGCTCTATTTGATAGCTTCTTGTCTCTCAATATGGTTATGTTGGATATGATGATATTTTTTAAAATCTTATATGGTTGCAAATTATGGAAATGGTACTGTCAAAGTTTAAGCTTGATGAAGATATCACTTGTACTAGCAAAGTTAGCAAAGTTACTGCTTGCCTTGAGCGAGATTGAGGACTGGATACCTGGTTTTTAATATGTATATTTGGTTTTCATGCTCTGAGTAACTATAGTTCCATTTCAGAGTTCAAGACATTTCTATAATAGAGCATGCTAGTGCAAAATAATTGGTGACAATTGAAATTATCTAATGTTGCCTGAAATAGAAATTGCTATACTCAGTTGGCATGAGAGAATAATTCATCGGTTTTCCATTTCAGGGTGAAGTTAATGCCATCAAATGGGATCCAACTGGTTCCCTCTTGGCTTCGTGTTCTGATGATGGAACTGCTAAGGTAACTGACATCTTTGAAGCAGGAACTCTGTCACATAGCATTTGAACGTATTTCCATGTTCATCCATATGTGGTGCCCAGAATTAAAATATATGTTTAGTGGAGATATGTTTATCTTTCTCTTAAGCTAGTCTTTTGGTCAGTTAAAGGCATCAACTTTTATATTGCTTAGAGCAATATTTTCTTACTTTTTGACTATAACCATAAACGTAATCTCAACCATCAAATCTTGTCCCAACCATGTATAAGCAGCCAGTACAGTGCCGTTTTCAATAGTTTATCAATTTTTATCAAAGAATTCTGCTTAAATTTATGAATTTTTCTTAGCCTAACTCAACCTTCTTTCTTTATCTTGGCTTGGGACATCATCTGCCATGAGTTGATTCATAGTTTTCAGGGTCTAGTACGTTATTGTGCTCTCTGTTCCTCAGGGCATCATGCCCAACTCCTTGAATTTGCTTGATGGTCCCTCCTATTTGACATCGAATCTAAGTAATTCCTTGTTCAAGAACCTAACAAGAACACTTATGTTGAACCAGATAAGGAGTGGAAACTCTGCCTAGTGATCAAGTCTGATGTCTTGTGTAAAATTTTGACAGATCTGGAGTCTGAAGCAGGACAAATATTTGTATGACTTCAAGGAGCATAGCAAGGTTCTAGATCTTTTGCTTGACATAATGCTGCAGCTCTTTTTAGATGACTTTGTTACAGATTCTTTAGTATTTTTTTTTTCAGGAAATATACACTATTAGATGGAGCCCCACAGGTCCGGGTACAAACAACCCCAATCAGCAATTGATTCTAGCAAGGTAATATTTTTCTTAATCCTTATATATCAACCACTTGTGGTGTATTTTGACCCATAATGAATAGGGTAACATATTTGTGGATTGTAGTTTTGGAACTTACATGTGTGCATGTGTGCTAGTGCCTCAGAATACTCTCTACCATATTTATACAGCATGAGTCGCACAATTAGCTAGAAAGGACCTAATTATCCATCCTTCTTGTGTTTTGGGCCAAAAAGAAAAAAATTCAAAGAGATGATTTTGTGTATTTTCTTTCAATTTGGTTTCTTATCATAAACCAACTAGTTTGAGATCTTTATTTTGAGGAAGATTAGGTGCAATTATTTTAAATGTTGTTTGTTTTTTCCCAAACCTTTTTTAGTATATTTAGCAGGAGGTTACTTAAGGTAACTCATTTCTGTGAAATAACAAGATTCCAGTGCCTACCTAATCAATGACCTCAACACAAATTTTTAAGAGTTCAATTTCCCAAAGCTATAGATTAATTCTAGTCGACTTTGGCTGTAGCCTGGGGTGTGTTAGTCATGCTCCCTTGATTGTTGATTTTGGGTACTTATTATTTTTTCACTAATGTGGGCCTTTTCTTGGCACCCTTTCTCAATATGCTTATGCTTTGCATGCAAAACCAAATTTAGAAAAGAGATGATATCATGAGAATTTGTCAGCTATTCCTTTCTTTGCGGCCTGTGTAACCCCATGAATTTTCTGTGGAGTTGAACAAAATTGATGTGAATATTGGTGGTATGTTTGCTTTGATTAGTAAATTGATGGGATCTTTTCCAAATAATCAAAACCCCAAACATCAAGCTGTAAACCAGAATAATGTTTTTGGGATCAAACTTAGGTGGTCATAATTTTCTTTTCCTAACTTTTGACTACATGCTTTTAGACTGGATTTGTAAATAATAGTAATTAGTTTGCTTTAGGCTATTCAGAGAAGGTGACCATATAGGATTTGTAAATAGTATTGTGGGATATTTGTGAGCATGATTTTTGACCTAAGATTTCATTGCGTTAACGTGACCAATTGTGTTCTGCTTCTTAATGTGTTCTTTTCTCGTGTAGATTTTCTGCCACATGATTGTGATTTACGTTCTGGTATTAACTAATGCCATGGCCAATGAACAAGTGTTCAACACTGTCCATTTGGGTGCTTTGCTTTTGTCATTCCATCACAATGAAAGTTAAATCTGCAGTCAATATTTGCTATCTTAGATCCACACTTTCCTGTTTTCTTGAAATCTTCCTTGCTTGAGAATCCTTAACGCATCTGAGTCCTTTAGTTGCCCAGCCTTAACAACATCTCAGCCCCCACCCCCCAGTTTTTCTTTCCCTCTCTGTGTGCGCGCATGTGTGTGTTGGTCCTGGATTTTCTGACCACAGGGATCCGTGTGACACTGCCAACATAACCATTTATTCTGTGAAAACATTCCTGTGATCGTGACCCTGTAGGAAGATCTCCCTCCTAACCAGCAGGAAGGTGCAGAACAAAATTATGAAAGTATGGGCTACCGCAAATCTACTGACAGAACTTGCACATTGATTTAAAAGTCGTCTATGTTAGATTGCTTCTACCAACTAGTTATATTAGTGAATAGCCTGTCCTTTTATTGCATTTAGTGGCTGCAAGGCATCCTTAGAACTGATTTTTTTCCCCCTCATTGAGGTAAATATTGTGATCTTTCAAGAAAATGTTCACAAGAAACCTCAAGTTGCAAATGATATGCTCAATAATCCTCTCCAGAGCCTTGATTCTAGCCTTACATGTCTATTATATAATGCATATTCAGTCTTCTCCGGCAATATCACTCTCTATCCTGGCTAGTATTAATCAGTGGCTTTGGCGAATATACAGTGCATCCTTTGACTCGACGATAAAGCTATGGGATGTGGAGGTTGGACGCCTTCTGTACAGCTTAAATGGCCACAGGTATGACTGCTGCTATGGCAACACCATGCATTACACTGTTGTCTTAATTAAGGTGATCCCAATGTTTTTCTTAGTATCAACTTCTCATTTGTATGAATGCCAGGCAACCAGTATACTCTGTGGCATTTAGTCCAAATGGAGAATATCTGTCAAGCGGATCATTGGATCAGTGCCTGCATATCTGGTCAGTGAGAGATGGGAGGATTCTGAAGACGTATAGGGGAGGTGGTGGCATTTTCGAAGTCTGTTGGAACAGGGAAGGCGACAGGATTGCAGCCTGTTTCTCCAATAACACCGTATGTGTAATGGACTTCCGAATGTAGGCAGCTGTTGTCCTAGGAACGATCTAGCAATAGGCTTAACTTATTTTCTAGGGTTTTCAAGGGTAGCAACTGGATGTATAAGAATGATTTGTGGTAGCATGTCGTTTCATTTGTTACCCTTCATTTTAACCTGATCATGTTAATCAGCGTTGCAGTCTGACCGAAACATGCGAGATATGCTTGAGGTCATGGTTAAGGAAGTGTATATAGGTTCTTGAAGGTGGACTCAATCTCTGGATGCTTGTTTCTAACATTATTGGTACTGGTGGCTGGTTGCCTTTTAATAGGCTTCCAGCAGGCCTTTTGCTGCTCTTTGTAAAAGTTTGTCAATTAGTGATTGTAAATGACATCATGTACTGGTACTAGCTGTGTTTTATTTATATCTATCCCTGTATATAATGTTGAATACTGATGTTGAAATCCAGCAAGACTTGTATCAGCTGGTTCGCGCCTTCTTCCCTTGGCACTTGGTTGGCGGGGAAAAAATCGACGAATATTTTCAGAGAAGAAAGGAAAGGATTCAAGTGTGCTCCTTCTAGCGCATGGGCACGCTGTGATGTGAATGGGATGACCTATAGCCACGTATGATGATGGCAGGAATGAGTTGCCCTTTTTGAAGAAGAAAAAGCAAAAAAAAAAAAAAAAAGGGGCATTTGGTGATTTCAGTCTCCCGGTTTACCAGTATATTTTTGTCGGGAGGTCAGTTAGGTGCTTATATATATATATATATATATATATATATATATATATATATATATATATATATATATATATATATATATATATATATTATATTATTGAGCTTTAACTTCATCTGTTCAAATCTCCTTCAATGTCATTCGTTTGAAATTTCATTTAACTATCTTCTGCTTTTCATGCCATTTCTTAATTTTTTAATTTTTTATTTATAACATTATCTATGCTTAATTTTATATATCATCAACGTACAACTTTTCGATGGACGTTGCTTCGGATTGATGATCGCATTAGTCGGATGTGAACTAACTCAGATACATTAGAAAATAAGTGATTAAGACTATTTTCAAACTTAAAATTTAAAATAATAGATAATTGAAGCTGCAATTCAATTTATCATCGTATTAGCTTTTCGGTAGACATGCCAAATTTGGATTGAATGATAGCCCAAATATCATGGAATAAATGATAGCTTAAATATCATGGAATAAAGGGTTGATAAGGATGCGATCACAAAAATCCTGTTGAACCTAGTGGATGACTGTAGTGAAATCGCCATCTAACTAGAGGGACTGAAGAGTCAAGGAGGCCAAAGTCGTCAGCAACACTCTATTAGTCCCACGAATAATAAAAGTTGAGCATGTACTTCTTCTTCGAACACTCATTAAAATTGATTTTGATAAACCCTTAAGGGGGGCTCCCAAGCTATAAAGACCATGTGTCGGTTCGCTGCCGAGATCCAAAACAGACCGATGAAGTGTGCATTCTTCAGAAAAGGATATAGCTTTTCTCATAATCCGAAAAGATATAGCCTCATTAGTGAAAATCAGCAGATTACGCGATAACTAAATTTGATAGACTATGCCAGCCCAGATAGCGATCTGCTATCGAAATTTTTTTTCAATGTCATTCAAAAATCAATCCTTTATGAGCCATCAATATCCTTTCTAGGATTGTATCAGATCATGATATGTTGCTTATTATGTTTTACATATTTTTGTTATTTATATTATTTTACTGTCTTTATTTTTTACTTTTGGAACGTTTAAAGTTTAAACACAGGCAGTTTTGAAAAGAATATCAAACTACCATTTTTTTTGTTTTTTTGGGTTGATGTTGGTAACTGTGACGGGAGAAAAGGCTTCTTGTCTTTTGTTTGCTACGAAGATTTCATTTGGAATGTTCGTGGAGCATTGAAACCTTCTTTTCAGTCCTCCTTTGGAAGGCTTCTATAAAATCATCATTTTGATATATGTGTTTTATTGGAAACTCGGTTGTCGGGTCTTAGTCTTCAGCGGTTTCGGAGGCGTATTTCCCGCAATTGGTCTTCCTATGCTGTGGAAGCTAATGGGCTCTCTGGAGGTATTATGGCTCTTTGGCAGAATCCTGCTCTTCGTGTTGATGCGTTTCACCAGTGTCACCAGCAGGTGGCCTTGGTTATTTCGGAGGGTATCGCTCCGCCTTGGTTGCTTTTGGGTGTCTATGCCAGTACTGATTTTCGCCAGCGGCATGATCTTTGGTCGGAGATTTTTACTTTGTTAGGACAGGGGTTCCCGACCCTAGTTGCTGGTGATTTCAACTGTATTGTTGATGCTACTGAGAAGCGCGGGGGACGTCGTTTTGTTGATTCTCCGAACTCCAAAGAGTTTCGTTCCTTTATATCTGCAGCTGGTCTTCTTGATCTAGCTTCTCGGGTCCGCAGTTTACTTGGTGCAATAATCGGAACGGTACTGCAAGGGTTTGGGAGCGGTTGGATCGGGCTTTGGCTTCCCCTTCCTGGATGTAGTCCTTTTCCTGCGCCACTACTTCTCATCTCCCGCGTATTGCGTCGGACCATTGTCCCCTTCTTATTTCTACAGAATTGTCTTCTTATCGGAGGGGGCCTTTTAGGTTTGAGCAGTTTTGGTCCTGTTATTCGTCGACTCGGTATTTGATAAATCAGGTGTGGCGGATGCCAGTTAGAGGGAACTCTGCTTACCGTCTCTCTCACCGCTTAGAGCTTACAAAACGTAGGCTATTGGGGTGGTCTAGAAGAGAGGTGGGGGACCTCATGCAGCAAGTTCAGGATGTTGAGAGGGACATTACTACCTTGCAGGCGAAGGAGGATGCAAAGGGTCTTTTATCTAATTCTGATCTTCTGTCTCTTAGAAGGTGTTTGGCGTTGCATCACTCCTTGCTTCGTCAGCAGGAGATTTACTGGAGGCAGCGGTCCCGGATACAGTGGATTAAGGATGGTGATAGAAATACTAGGTTTTTCACCAGGCTACTGTTGCTAGGCGTGCTGCTAATCGAATCCGGTGTATGAGGGATGAGGCTGGTAACGTCCTTGTAGAAGATGGGGCTATTCGGGAGCAAGTTTTCCAATTCTTTCAGTCTCGATGGTCAGAGGTGTCTGGTTCTGATTCCCCCATTATCTCTGCTATCCGGACTGCTAGGGTTTCTGAGAGTGAAAATGGTCTTCTGGTTCGGGAGATTTTGCCGGAGGAGATTCGTTCAGCGGTTTGGGCTTTGGCTCCTGACAAAGCTCCTGGTCCTGATGGCTTTCCGCCTTTCTTCTTCCGCTATTATTGGGATATAGTTGGGCATGATGTTATATTGGCTATTCAGTATGTTTTTTCTGCTAGATCTATTCCTCCTGATTGGCAGCGGACCTTTCTTGCCCTTGTTCCAAAAGAGCTAATGCGTTGCTCCCCCAGCACTTCAGGCCGATTAGCTTGTGTACTACCCTATATAAAGTATGCGCTCGGATCTTGGTTACTAGACTGCAGGGCGTGATTCCCCGTCTCATTGCTCCGGAGTAGGGTGCCTTCACTCGTGGGCGCAGTATCACTGATAATGCTCTTATTGCCCAGGAGTTTATGCATGACCTTCAGCGTGCCACTCATTGTCATTCTCTTATGGCAATCCAGCTTGATATGGAAAGAGCTTATGATAGGATGAGCTAGGTTTTTCTGCGACATACGCTGAGGGTTTTTGGATTTGCGGACCTATTCATTGATTGGGTTATGGCTTGTGTCCAAGGGCCTACTTTCTCTATTATTATCAACGGTAGTCCAACGGATTTTTTCTCCTCTGTTGTTGGTCTTCGGCAAGGTTGCCCTCCTCGCCGTTCCTCTTTGTGCTATGTGCAGATGATTTGTCGTGTGCTTTACATCAGGCGGTTCGGTCGTCGGTGTTGCAGCCTTATATGCCTGGGCCCTCAGGACCTCCTCTTACCCACTTTTATTTGCTGATGATTGTATTTTGATCAGCCCAGCTTCTGTTCAGAATGCAGCCACCTTTTCTTCTATCATTCAGTCCTACTGCCGGAATTCGGGGCAACGGGTTAACCTGCAGAAATCCTCTCTTTGCTTTGGTCCATCGACCTCTCCCCGGTGTCGTATTGCCATTTCTCAGTTATTAGGGATCTCCTCGGTTTCTGACCGCCTGAACTATCTTGGTATCCCTATTTCGGGTCGGCGGCCTCGTTAGCAGGACTTTGGAGACCTTGATCGTTGGATTTCGGCTCGATTGGACCGATGGCAGGTTTCTGGTATATCTATGATGGGCCGCATTACTCTGATCCGTTCTATCCTCACGTCCATGCCTCTCTATCTCTTATCCAATGCTATGGTTCCGATTACCTGTCTCCGTCGGGTTGAGAGACGGATTAAGGACTTTCTTTGGGGATCCATGCAAGGGGGTCATGGTCTGCATCTTTTGGCCTGAGATAGTGTCTGTTTACCTACTTCTGAGGGGGGACTTGGCATTCAGTCCTTGGTTCTCCGACGTGAGGCTCTTTTTGCGAGGCATGCTTCCAGATTCCTACTGGATCCTCAGTGTTTTTGGAGTTCTATTATGCGTGGCAGATATGGGGACTGGACTTCTGACTCAGTTATCTGCCCCTCCCGTGGATGTTCCTTCTTTTGGCGTGCCATCTGCTAGGCTGCTCCCACCATTATGGCTGATATCCATTGCATGATTGAGGATGGGACTTGTTATTCAAGACTCTTGGGTTACGGATCTCCCTTTGGCTCGTTGGCCGACATTTATCAGCTCTGAAATTGAACCCCCTATGCAGGTTTCTTCTTTGATTTGCCAGGGGAACGCTGGTTGGAATGGTCCATTGGTGTCTCGGCTATGTGATCCGGATCTTGCGCACCGTATCCTTGCCATGCCTCTTCCTCGTTCTGATGGCCCAGATACAAGACTGTGGCATCATTCCTGTCTTCCTTGTGCCCCTACAAGGGATCTGGTTGCCCGTCTTCGTTCCTCGACCTCGGGCCTTGGAAATACTGCTTGGATTTGGCGGTTGCCAGTGCATCCTAGGACCCAGCTTTTCTTGTGGAAGCTTTGGTGGGACCGTCTACCTACCTGTAGCCTTTTGGCCAATCGTGGGCTTGATTTATCGCCTCTCTGCCTGATATGTGGGATGCAGATTGAGTCAGTTGATCATGTCATATTTTTGTGCTCTCGTGCATCTCAGATTTGGCAGCTGACCCACTTTACCCCCTGGTTGCTGGAGGATGGTTCTACTCGGCTCTCCTTTTTGCATTCTATCCGGATGGCCATTCAGAGTGGCCCCCGCTCTTAGGGTGTTTTATCTGCCTATTTGGCTTACCATATTTGGTTGACTCGGAACCAGATTGTATTTGCTGAGGAGACAGTTTTACCGCAGGTTGTTCTTCGATATGCTCGTTGTCATGCCTGGGAGTATAATCACTATTATTCTGGTAGTCACACTGATGGGCCTGGTCACTGGGACTCCCCTGCTGCTATGGCAGCGCACCGTTCTACGGTATTTATCTCTTAGGAGCCCCCACCCTCGGGTTTTATCAAAGTGAACTTTGATGGTTCTGTCTCCGATCGTTGTGCTGGTTCTGGGTTTGTTATTCGTGGGTCAGAGGGTCAACTGCTTGCGGCTGGTGGACATAGTGCTATTGATATTTCGGTCCCTATGACGGAGCTCCAAGCAGCTTGGACGGGTATTACTTATGTTGTTCGTCAGCTCGGTCATCGCATCGCAGGCTGATCATAGAGGGAGATTCTCTTTCGGTCATTAGGTGGATTAGACGGGATGTGGATTCTTACTCTCCTCTAAATCCCCTGATTAGAGATATCTTGGTCTCTCTTTAGAGTATGTGTGCTGTAGAGATTAGGCATATCTATAGGGAAGCTAATGCAGCGGTTGATTAAGTTGCTTCTTCATTCTGGTCAGTGAAAATGGCATGTTGGTGTCCCTTGTCCTGTAATATTTTATTAATGACATGCTGGTGTCCCTTGTCCTATAATATTTCATTCATTTATAAATTTTTTATTCTGCTTGATGCTAACTTGCAGCTGCCATGCGGGGAGTTGGGGTGGTGTTATCTGGATAAGGTGACCAGAACTTTTGCGCTGGCCTCCCCAACCATGTCCTCCGCCACCTTCTCCTCCGCTGCCTCCACCACCACCTATTTCTGTCCGCCACCTCCGCCCGCCCCTGCGCCCCAATCCTTCCTCCTCCCCGAGTACGCCACCTCCCTGATCGAGCAGTGCCGGACCGTCCGCCGCCTCCTCCAGATCCACGCCGCCGTCCTCCGCGCCGGCCTCCACCACCACCCCATCGTCAACTTCAAGCTCCAGCGCTCCTACTCCTCCCTTGGGCTCCTCGACCGCCACCTCACGCTTCTCCGCCTGACCCCCGACCCCAACGTCTTCTTCTGGACCGCTGCCATCCACGCCCACGTCCTTCATGGCCATCACCACGCCGCCCTTCTCCTCCTCTCCCAGATGCTCTCCGCCGCCGTCGTCCCCAATGCCTTCACCCTTTCCTCTGCCCTCAAGGCCTGTCCCCTCCCCCAAGGTCGCACCCTCCACGCCCACTCCCTCAAGCTCTCCCTCGCCGCCGACCCGTACGTTGCCACTGCCCTCCTCGATATGTACGCCCGCGCTGGCGACGTCGCCTCCGCCCGCCGCCTCTTCGAAGACATGCCTGAGCAGCGGCTTGTCTCTTCAACGGCTATGATGACGTGCTATGTCAATCTTGGTGATTTGCAGCGGGCCCGCCATCTGTTCGATGAAATGGACCACAGGGACTGCGTCTGCTGGAACACCATGATCGATGGGTACACCCAGCACGGCCGTCCCAACGAGTCTTTGGCCCTCTTTAGGCAGATGTTAAGGTCCTCCGCTAGGCCCAATGAAGTCACGGTGATCTCCGTGCTTTCCGCTGTCGCCCAGCTAGGCTCGTTGGCTTCAGGCAAATGGGTGCATTCTTACATAAAGAACATCAACAACCGAATTGAGTTCAATGCAAAAGTGGGGACAGCATTGATCGATATGTATTGCAAATGTGGTAGCTTGGAGGATGCTTGCTTGGTGTTCGATAACATCCAAGACAAGGATATTGTTGTTTGGAATTCAATGATTGGTGGTTATGCAATGCATGGCTACAGCAAGGAGGCCCTCAAGCTCTTCTCTGGATTGCGCGCTGAAGGTTTTCAACCAACCGACATCACCTTCATTGCAGTCTTGAATGCTTGTAGCCATTCAGGTCTGGTGAGCGAAGGAAGGGAGTTCTTCCACTTGATGGAAAAGAATTATGGAATTGAGCCCAAGATTGAGCATTATGGATGCATGGTTGATCTCCTCGGGCGTTCAGGCTTGGTAGATGAAGCATATGAGCTTGTTCGGAGCCTGAAACTAGAGCCAGATCCAGTGATGTGGGGTTCATTGCTGGCAGCTTGTAGGCTTCACAAAAACATGTCTTTGGGAAAGAATATTGCAAATTATTTGCTTAGAAATGGCCTCGCAAACTCAGGGACATATGTTCTTCTGTCCAACATTTATGCAGCAGTGGGGAATTGGGAGGAGGTGGCTAAAGTGAGGAACTTGATGAAGGAGAGTGGGGTGCAAAAGGAGCCTGGTTGTAGCTCGATTGAAGTTGACAATAAGGTGTATGAATTTGTCGTGGGCGACTTGAGTCATGCCAAGAGCAAAGAGATATACGCAATGCTGGAGGAGTTGAATGGCTTGCTCAAAGCTCATGGATATGTTCCCCAGATAGAGCTGGTGTTGCATGACTTGGAGAAGCCAGAGAAAGAGCAAGCTCTAAGGGTTCACAGCGAGAAGTTGGCCATAGCTTTTGGGCTGATCAGTACTAAACCAGGGACGACGATTAAGATCGCCAAGAACCTTCGAGTTTGCACCGATTGCCATACTGCTAGTAAACTGATCTCCAAGATAACTGGGAGGAAAATTATTTTAAGGGACAGGAATAGGTTCCACCATTTTGTTGATGGCTTATGTTCTTGTGGAGATTATTGGTGACTCTGATCTCACTTGTAAAATTGAGCTGTAAATTCCCCTTGTATTTATACCCGTAATTTTAAGGGGTGGCCAGATGTTCTTTCATTCTTGCTGCTCTTGTTTGCCTCTTACTTTGGTTTTTAAACGATTTCAGGAATTCAAATAGCCGAATAGCATTGATCGATCTTATTTATGAAGGTTTAGTAGTCGGTGAGAAGAATGGTTGGGCTTCCATTCCGAACCCAACAAAAATTTGGGATATTGAACCAGGATATCACGTCCTTCCATTTTAAATTTATTTCTTTCTGTTTGTTAAAAAGTGCTCAATGCCGGCATCATCTAATGGTCTAAATTAAATGTGCATCATTCAACCTTGCTCTCAGTGGCCCATTGTGATCGAAAATGGTGCGGGCATTGGGATCAAGCAGAGAATTTTTAACCCTTCATGGATATCTGATTAGTTATGATTCAAGTTTTGAGTGGGAAATAAAGTTTAGTTTATTTTGAGTCCCTTCCAGTTCATTTTATTCTAAATTGAGTCGTCCTATCCAGTTTAGTTTATTTTAATGTGAGTCATGTAGTAAGTTCATCAGCTTACAAGAGGAGACATCAGTATTGGAGCAGAAGATAAGGCCATCACAGTCAGACAGAGCAACTGCTAAATTCAAGTTGGTGCCACACCTACTTCAAGCAGCCCACATGCCACCTAGCAGAGCAAGCAACATTTCCGATTTGGATGATTATTTTTCTCATCTGGCCGATGCCGATTTCACGCCAAATTAAGCTGACGCTGATTGCATCTCAATCATATCTAGAAGATCACCTGCCTCATCTGGACGCCACAGATTTCATGCCGAATTCAGCTGCCACTGATTGCATGTAAAAGATCACCTTCCTCATTTGGACGCTGCATATTTTATGCCAAATTTGATTAAGGCGCCTTTTTTTTTTCTTTTCTCTCTTTTCATATCTGTATTTTCTTGGCCCCAAGTCTCTTGCTTTATAAAAGAGACCCTCTTGTATGAATGATGTATCTTTTATTATTAATCAATCAATCCAACTTTTGAGTTATTGTGATTTTTGTTAATTGGTTCTCTAGTGCTCTTGTTTCTTGTTTCCCTTCTCCTGCGTGTGCCAACATCCCAAGTCTCTAGAAAAAACCCTGGCCACCACCTTTGTCTTCCAATAGTGGACGCCCAAGAGCCCTTGGCCGCCCTCTCCTTTTCTCTACTCCTTCCTTGTCTCTTTGCTTCTATTCTAAATTTTTTCTATTATTCTTTAACCCTTGCATGGTGATCTTGCAGATCCCTCAGTAGCCATGAATCTAGGATTCAAGGTGATCGTCATCTAGGTCAGCGGATATTTGGTCACAGATCCGCAGGCTCAAGGCTTGGTCATTTAGGGCGCATCCGCCAGGCAGAGCAACCCCTTCAACACTTTGATCTTTCCCCTCTTGCCAGGTATACCCCTCTAATCTACTAGTAACTTTATTGTAGGAGAGCAAGCCCTACCGGAGCTTCTTAGCCTCGGCGGTCCTTCTTTAATTTTTTAGGAACTGTTTCGCGTGCGGATTTACTGTGAATTTTTCTGAATCACTCTTAGGCTATTACTTTGGAAGAATAATCAATTACAATCTTTAAACATTAAAAAAAAATTACGTGCATGCGAATCGGTCCTGCATCAGTTTGGTATCAGAGCATAGTTAGGACTTAATTTTAATTCACGTTATTATCAGTATATCATCTGTTAATTAAATTGTTTATGCCTGCATACACATCAAAAATTACAAAATTTATTTCTCTAGATTCATTATAATTTAAATTATTTTTCATTATTTTTGAGAATTTAATTCAATATGTGAATTAATTGCATGCCTGATTACTCATAAAAAATGTGAAAATTATTGAGATCGAATTATTTCTGGCTGCATACACATCAAAAAAAATTCTAAGATTTATTGCTATTTATAGATTTCTGGATTAGGGTTTATGTTTTACATGTCATTCATCTGCATTAAATTACTCTTAAGGGCTTTCATTGATGTCAGATAAGGGAGGGATTGAGACCCCTTCCTTGGCCCAAAACAACCATCCATGCATTCCGATCCCAAGCCTCTAATCTAAAACTGAGTAGCAACTTAATTGACATTTGCCCTAGAGGGCTAGGGACACCAACAGTCGGTTTAGTGTACTGGAGGAGACTAATACAAATCAATCTGGCGTGTGCTTTGAAATTGGTGTCTAGAAGGGAGGTCAAATGTCAAACGACTTATGCGGAGTATTAGGGTTATTCTAATTAGGCACCTGCAATTTGCGGGAAGAGCCTCCCCCCCTTCCACCTATCCCAACTGGCCAATTGAAGAGTTACTGTTAGATTGGCTTGCATTAAGCCAAATCCTTTACTCTGGATGACTAGGTCTAGCATACCGTAGTCCGAGTCAGTCTGAGTCTTGTATGCTTGATTGTGCTTGCATATGCACTAGATCAGGAGCATCTTTTCGCCCATCACCACCTCCATTACAGGCTGAACCCATGGCTAATCAAAACATTGATGATCACTTAAGGATCATCACTGAACAACTAGCCCAAATGAACCAAGACATCAAGCAATCTGAGGCTAGATTAGGGTCCAGGTTCGATCAAGTCGAAACTAGGTTGGGCATCCTAGAAGATGCTTGTGAGCCCCACACTGAGTCTGATCATGAGACCCCACCTCATCCTAGGAGAGCCCAACACCCTGACCTCTACATAAGGCCAAACCCTAGGAGACCACTTCGACCTGATCCAGTCCTAGATGCCTCCCTAGGAGACCCAATCATGAGGCAGTAAACCAAGAAGAAAGAGCCCTTAGAAGTGTCAGACTTGAAGCACATACTTTCGATGGCTTTATGGACCCTAAGGACTACCTAGATTGGGAGGAAGGGATGAACCAGTACTTTGACAGGTACGACATGTCTGAAGAGCGTAAGTTTAAGTTTGCCAAGCTCAAGTTAGTACGATAGGCTAGGTTATACTGGGCCACTTTAGAGCGAAGGCAATTATTAGAGGGTAGAGACCCCATAGTCACCTGGCACGCTATGAAGGCTAGACTTAGGTCCAATTATATCCCCACATCGTATGAACAGATCCTATTGGACCAGTGGCAGGGATTAATTCAGGGTAGTAAAACTATGAATGAATACATTGCTACATTCCAAGAGTATACCATGAGGTGTAATATCGTTCAGTCTGAGGAAGTCACCCTATCCAAGTTTAGGTATGGCTTGAGAGCAGATATTCAAAGAGAACTCTACCTAAGAAGGGTACACGATTTAGAAGAAGCTTACTAAGTTGCTAGGGATTATGAACATTTTCAGAGAGGGACACCCTATCGTAGATCATAGGCTACCAAGAGCCCTAGCCCATATCCAGGATCTAGATAGGCTTATCCTAGTTGTCCCAGACCTACCCAGTACTCAGACCCCCGCCAGACTTTTCGAGTCGACCCAACACTAGCCGACCCAGTACAAGCCGAACTGAGTTGAGTCGACCCCGGAATAGTACACCTATACCCCAGAGAGAGGATAAGGGAAAATCTGTAGAGGTCCAAAGAAATTTCAACCCCAGATCAAATGCTTTAGATGCAACAAACCGGGACATATGATCAGCCAGTGCCCAGTCAAATCCCTTCATATAGATGAGTTAACTGAGACTGAATCTGAGTCCCTAGTTGAGCCTGAGGGAGAGGTCTATGAGGCTGATACCCATCTGATAGATGAGTATGATGGAGAGGAGGAAACATTTGAGTCTGAAGACCTACTAGGTGTGGTTAGATGTATCTTGACCCAGACTCAAACTAAGGACCAGGAAGATTGGCGTAGGACTAACATCCTACAGACTTTTGTTAAGATAGGGATAAGGTACTCAAGATCATAGTGGATAGCGGGAGTTGTGTCAATGTCGTCTCTGCTAATACAGTTAAGTCATTAGGATTGACCACAATTCCTCATCCTAGTCCCTATAAGGTCTCGTGGGTAGATTCCCCCTCTATCCCAATCAAGTCCAGATGCCAAATACTAATCAAATTGCAAAATTATGAGGAAAAGGTCTGGTGCGATGTAATTCGTATGGGTGTTAGTAGTATTATATTAGGTCGATCTTGGCTTTACGATCATGATGCCACC
Source organism: Calamus simplicifolius (assembly GCA_900491605.1). Taxonomy (NCBI): domain Eukaryota; kingdom Viridiplantae; phylum Streptophyta; class Magnoliopsida; order Arecales; family Arecaceae; genus Calamus; species Calamus simplicifolius. The sequence goes on along the minus strand of UESW01004705.1, from coordinate 607,155 downwards.
TTGTTTGATCGATCCAACATCTGCTCTTTTAAACACAATGGGAACAAGTATGTGATACATCCAACTCCACCTAGGGACCCAATCAAGAAAGGATCTAGCAACCTTAAGGATAGCAAGCCAAGAGTTAATCTGATTAAAGCTAATGAATTAGAAAAGAACATCACTGAGGGTAATCCTGTTTGGATTTTGACCACTAAAGAGATCTATGAATCAGTCCAAAAGGAACAACCCCCAGAAGTAATTGAGATCCTAGAGGAGTTTAAGGATGTCTTCCCTGAAGAATTGCCTAATCAGTTACCACCCCTGAGAAACATCCAACATGCCATTGACCTGATCCCAGGATCCACCCTCCCAAACCTTCCCATTATAGGATGAACCTCACTAAGCATCAAAAACTACAAAAACAAGTGGGAGAATTACTTAGGAAAGGTTTCATTAGGGAGAGCTTAAGTCCTTGTGCATTTCCTGCACTATCCTAAGAAGGATGGTACCTGGAGAATGTGCATGGACAGTAGGGCCATCAACAAAATCACTATCAAGTATAGGTTCTCTATCCCTAGACTAGATGACTTGTTGGACATGATGACGGGTGCCACTATCTTTTCCAAAATAGACCTTAAGAGTGGCTACCATCAGGTTAGAATTAGATCAGGGGATGAGTGGAAGACTGCATTTAAGACTAGAGATTGTCTGTTTGAGTGGATCGTGATGCCTTTTGGGCTGTCAAACGCACTTAGCACATTCATGAGAATCATGACCCAGGTCCTAAAAGAGTACACGGGAAAATTCTTGTGGTCTATTTTGATGATATATTAATTTATAACAAGACCAAAGAGGACCATCTTAACCATCTCAGATTAATCTGGCAGACCCTTAGAGAGAATAGCCTATATGCAAACCTTAAGAAGTGTGATTTCATGATGCATAGGGTTATCTTTCTAGGTTTTGTGGTAACCCCAGAAGGTGTTTCAGCGGATCCTGAAAAGGTTAGGTCGGTCGTAGAGTGGCCGGTACCCATGAACGTCTACGATGTCCGCAGCTTCCATGGCCTATCAACCTTTTACAGGAGATTCATTAGGGGATTTAGCACCATCGTCATACCCTTCACTGATTGTATTAGGAAGGGTAATTTTGAGTAGACTAAATCAGCTAATAAGGCCTTCCTAGAGCTTAAGGATAGGATGACTCATGCACCCATACTTAGACTTCCAGACTTTTCTAAGGTGTTTGAAGTTGCGTGCGACGCGTCGGGAGTAGGCATAGGTGGAGTGTTAGGCCAAGAAAATCACCACATAGCTTTCTTTAGTGAAAAACTAAATGAAGCTAAACTTAGATATTCCATCTATGATAAGGAATTCTATGCGGTAGTACATGCCCTTAAGTATTGGAGACATTACTTACTACCGCAGGTGTTTGTCTTATTTTCTGATCATGAGGCACTCCGATTTATGAACTCCCAAAAGAAGCTAAATTCTAGGCACGACAAATGGGTTGAATACATTCAGGCATACACTTTTGTCCTGAAATACTGTGCCGTTATAGAAAATAAGGTAGCAGATGCCCTAAGTCTTTGTTGTTGAGTACTGTTAGCACCGAAGTTATAAGGTTCGACCAGATAAAAGATGATTATGAGACCTATCATGACTTTGGTAAAATTTATAAGATCCTTTAGCTAGGGCCATCTAGAACCAGTGGAGATTATACCATCCAGGATGGTTACCTTTTTAGGGGCAATAGACTTTGTATCCCTAGGATGTCACTTAGAGAATTCCTAGTATGGAAAACGCATGCTGGGGGATTAGCTAGTCATTTTGGAAGAGATAAGACTATTCTAGTGATAGAGGACCAATTTTACTGGCCAGGATTAAAAAGGCTCGTTGCCCTGATAATAGCCCGATGTTGAACTTGTGCCGTTGCAAAACAGCAGAAGCAGAACACCGGCCTATATACTCCTTTGCCAATGCCTGATCATCCTTGGCAAGACCTCAGTATGGACTTCATTCTAGGAATACCTAAAACCTAGAAGAAGCACGACTCCATTTTTGTAGTGGTCGATAGGTTCTCTAAGATGGCTCATTTCATCCCTTGTTCGCAAACCTTTGACGCATCTAGGGTAGCCCGACTTTTCTTAGACAGCATGGTCAAGCTCTATGACCTACCTAAGACCATTGTTTCTGATAGGGATGTTAGGTTTAGGTTCACCAGCTACTTTTGGAAAATGCTATGGCATCTGTTAGGGACCAAACTTAATTTTTTCACAGCCTTTCACCCTCAAACAGATGGGCAAACTAAAGTGGTGAACCGTAGTCTAGGAAACCTTCTTAGGTTCCTTGTAGGCAAACACCTAGGAACGTGAGATTTATTACTGCCTCATACAGAGTTCGCCTACAATAGCTCAGTGAATAGGTCCACGGGCAAGAGTCCATTTGAGATAGTCCATGGGCACAAGCCTAATCGTCCACTTGATCTAATTCCTTTACCCCCCCACACACGAGTCTCAGAGTCCGCACAAGCATTTGCACAACATATCAAAGACTTACATAAGGACATTAGCCAGAAAATAAATCTAAGTAATGAAACTTATAAAAAGACTAGCTAACTCCCAAAGAAGAGCCAAAGAGTTCGGTGTAGGGATTATGTCATGGTTAGGCTTAGGCCTGAACGGTTCCCACCAGGGACCATTAAGAAACTTCACGCTCGTGGAACTGGTCCCTTTAAAATAATAGAGAATGTAGGACCCAATGCCTATGTGCTAGATCTGCCCTCGGATTGGGGCATTAGCTCTACCTTCAATATTGCAGACCTAGTAGAATATAGGGAACCAGCAGCGATTCCTAGTGAGTACTTTGGACCTAACCCTCCTTTCATGAGCGAACCTACCCAAGAGTGTCCACCACCAATTTTACCTGAGCAAGGAGAGCGGATCAAGTGTATCCTAGACGATCAAGCCATTACGACCCGAAACTGCGGTTATCAACACTACCTGGTCCGATGGCAGGGTTGCCCTGAATCTGATGATTCATCATTACTCGAGAGGACTTGCAACACCTCGACCCAGACCTACTAGAAAGATACCAGAGCCAGAATGATCCATACTCGACGGGGTCGAGTTCTTCCCACCCCGGGAGAATTGGTGCGGGCACCAAGATCAAGCAGAGGATTCTTAATCCTATGTAGATATCTGATTAGTTATGATTCAAGTCTTGAGTTGGGAAATAAAGTTTAGTTTATTTTGAGTCCCGTCCAGTTCATTTTATTCTAAATTGAGTCCTATCCAGTTCAGTTTATTTTAATGTGAGTCATGTAGTAAGTTCATTAGCTTACAAGAGGAGACATCAGTATTGGAGCAGAAGACAAGGCCATCACAGTCAAACAGAGCTGCTAAATTCAAGTTGGTGCCACACCTACTTCAAGCAGCCCACATGCCACCTAGCAGAGTAAGCAACCTTCCGATCTGGATGATCATTTTTCTCATCTGGCCGATGCCGATTTCATGCCAAATTAAGCTGCCGCTGATTGCATCTCAATCATATCTAGAAGATCATCTGCCTCATCTGGACGCCATAGATTTCATGCCGAATCCAGCTGCCGCTGATTGCATCTAGAAGATCCCTTTCTCATCTGAACGCTGCAGATTTCATGCCAAATTTGATTAGGGCACCTTTTTTTTCTTTTCTCTCTTTCCATATCTGTATTTTCTTGGGCAAGTCTCTTGCTCTATAAAAGAGACCCTCTTGTATGAATGATGTATCTTTTATTATTAATCAATCAATCCAAGTTTTGAGCTATTGTGATGTTTGTTAATTAGTTCTCTGGTGCTCTTGTTTCCCTTCTCCTGCGCGTGCCAACATCCCAAGTCTCCAGGAGAAACCCTGGCCGCCACCTTTGTCTTCCAATAGTGGAATCCCAAGAGCTCTTGGCCGCCCTCCCCTTTTCTCTACTTTTTTCTTATCTCTTTGCCTCTATTCTAAATTTTCTCTATTATTCTTTAACCCTTGTATGGTGATCTTGCAGATCCTTCAGTAGCCACGAATCTAGGATTCAAGGTGATCGTCATTCAGGTCAGCGGATACTTGGTCGCAGATCTATGGGCTTAAGGCTTGGTCATTTAGGGCGCATCCGCCAGGCAGAGCAACCCCTTCAACATTTTGATCTTTCCCCTCTTGCTAGGTACACCCCTTTAATCTACTAGTAACTTTATTGTAGGAGAGCAAGCCCTACCGAGGTTTTTTAGCCTCAGCGGTCCTTTTTCTTTAATTTTTTAGGAACTGTTTCGCGTGCGGATTTACTGTGAATTTTTCTGAATCCCTCTTAGACTATTACTTTGGGAGAATAATCAATTGCACTCATTAAATATTAAAAAAAATTTATGTGCATGCGAATCGGTCCTGCATCAGGAAACTTAATACACAACCAATTTAAAAGCTATTTGTCTGCAAGCAAGATGTATGCTTGGCTCTGTTGGCTTGAAGTTGTAAATTTCCGTTGGCTTTTGATGTCATTTAGTGATCATCCTTGGAATAATGTAGATCAGCGAAGAATTTACGCTACGACTGGTAAACAGAATAGAATAGGGTAGATCAGTGAAGATTTTAGGCTAGGACTGGTAAACAGAATAGAATTTGGGTAAAAGGAAGGATAGGATTGCACAAAGGGCATGATAGGATAAAAAATATCTTATTTTCTATTTGGTAAAGGTTAGAATAAAAAAATCAGATATGTACTTTTTAAAAAAATGATAGTCTTTGTTAAAAATAAGGATAAAAAGAAAAAATAAAGCAATAGCTGAATAGGATAAAAATAAAAATATTTATTTTGATGGAATAAGCAATTGTTCTATCCCTAAAGAAAATAAACATGAAAAAAAAATAAAAAATTCTATCCCTCTTCTAAAATGCACCTTTAAAAGAAGTCTCTTTCAAGGATAAAATCAATTACATTTGCATCTCAACATGGATATCAAATGTTGATGTTTTTGAAAAATTTATTTTGAATGCCGTTGTAATAACTTTTATTGGACAACTAATAAGGTATCATATTTTGTATTAGCATGATATTGGTTGAGTTCAAAAAATTATAATATTTAAAGATATTGATAGATATCAATTGATGACATGTTTATTAAAAAAAAGATATATTAAATTATTTATCTAATTTAAACTATTGAAAAAATAAAGAGGCCTATCATTATTATCATCTTTATCATTATCACTACTGCTATTAATGCTGCTAATGTTATTATTATTAAAGATTTTATAGAAAAAAGTATAGTTACTTTTTAGTTTTTAGTTTGTATATTCAATATTAATTTTTTTTTTAATACATCTATTATAAATGCTTGATGTTAGGGCAAGACTACCTTTGGCCTTTGTACAAAAGCTTACTAATCTATAATATTAGTTCAATTGTTCAAGTTCTGGATAGGACTTTACACATAGTTTATTTTAAAATATAATTAATATTAATAAAAAAATATTATATGGTTATTATACAAGCCGTTATCTTTATTCTTTTTATTTATTGAAGTCTAACAACTCACATTATAAGTTATTTATCTTATATGTTTATTATTGGTAAATTTTAAATATGTTCCAGCATAATAAAGTCAGAAAAATTTCAACCTAAAGGGCTAGCTCACCAATCCACAATGCTAATCCAGGTTGCACATATTTGAATGAAATTTGTACCAAATTGTGAGTAGCTAATTTTAAAATATAGCTAGCATAAGAGAAAAACTCCGCCAAAGCTAGGCCTATGCAAAGGATGAAGGTTTCATTAGGTAACTGACAGCCAGTGTAAATCTATGTCAAATCATTTAAATATGAATCTACTAAATAGAATTGAATGAAGGAAGCATATTCATGTAGCCAACCCCATGTAGTTGGGAAAAGGCTTAAATGAGTTGAGTTGAGTTGAGCTAGCATAAGAGAAAACAAGTTGTTAGTATTAATTGTCTAGAAAACTTTGTAAACTTTGTTGAAGAAATTGTAAATTTTCATCTAATGGGTCAAAGGTTTTCATTAAAAAAAGAATTTAAAGGTTTATCAGCAATTTCGCTAAATCTCATAAAAAACTATATTAAATATACCAAAAAAAAAAAATCAAACCACCAATAGATGGCAAAACAAAAAAAAAGAATTTTTTTATAGATAAAGCATACATATAATCCGTGTACTTTGTAAGCTATTTCACTATTGTTTCTATATTATCAAAATCTTTTAAGATGTTTTTGTGCTTTATTTTTTATTTCAATTTAATTTTTACCATTAAAAGATGATGATGCTATACATGATGGGCTGATGCAGGAGGAAATAAGATGACTATCATACCCCAGGCCCAAAAATTTGAGCTAGGGTGACAACCCGCCGCATGCCTAGCATACAAGGCGTCCCGAATTATGACACATAAATCAATATAGGGCAATAATTAAATGTATTCAATTCAAATCCATAACTTAATATAAGCCATAACTATAAGGTTTGGGCTACAAGCCCTACATACAAGCACCACTGGGGTTACATCAACATAATGGATCTAATTTATTTTAATAGAAGCTCCATCAACCCCATAATTCCTTCTTTAATCATGTGGCTCTGAAAAACATTGTGAGATTTACATGAGCTCACACTCAATAAGTAAGCCTATTATAATATAATATAATCATATATCATTTCAAGATATTATCACATCATTTTAAGATATTATCAAATCTCATTTACAGGTAAAAAGCTTCATCATTTCAAGATATTATCATATCATTTCAAGATATTATCAAATCACATTTACATATAAAAGCTTCCATGTTCAAATACATTTATCATGTTATCAGAACATGCATATCATCAGCTCAAATAATTTTGGAAGCTTAATTATACAATAAATGCCAAAATATGCAATGTAAACAAACCCACTATTTATATAATCATTATTTTCTTATGTGTCCCATGGCCCTACAACATCCAACTGGTGTAACACTCTTAAATGTCCCCTAAGAGGAAGGGTCCTGGTACCAACGTTATGCCATATCATAATCAAACAGAACACATCCTACAGATGTGTGTCCTCCACATATCTTTTCCTGTGGAGGTGGGTCCCGTATCATAATCAATCAGAACACACCCTACAGTTGTGTGTCCTCCACATATCTTTCCCTGTGGAGATGGGTCTCATATCATAATCAATCAGAACACACCTTACAGATGTGTTTCCTCCACATATATTCTCCTATGGAGGTGGGTCACGTATCACTTGACATTTCACATTATTTCATATCATATGAGAACCGTGGCGACACATATAAGTATATTTTAATGCCACTATCATAATTGCATGTTTACATCATGCATCAACATAAGCATAAGTTTCTCACATCACATATATAGTGGTTTGTACATTATTAGCAATTGTATATAATCATCTCAATAGTACCAACATATTTTGCAAGATCAAAGTAATTATATTTTTGCATATACACATATAAGCCATTTCTTGTAAAATATTACCAGCTACAATAGTCATAGCAAATACTCATTTGTAAATTCATGGTACTATTCAAAATAGTTAATATAAATAAAACTCCATTTCTTGTTTCATAAATATGCATACAAACTATAAATCCATAATTTATAAATTAAATAATTTATAATAATTGGCTTACTTACCTTAGTACGCTAATCCCAAACAATAAACCAGCTATTTGGACATCTGGGTACCTATAGGTTTTGGTATACGTTCGATTAGCATTATGGCATCATGCAATTCCCCAGCACGCCCAAGAAGATCAACCATGATAACATAATGTTCTGAATCAGGAAACACCCCACAAACATCGTACATGCTATCAAAAATCCTTCTCCCTCCTCAACCAATCCAGCATGGCTGCAAGCAAACAAGATAGATACAAATACAACACTGTTTGATCTGAATGATGATTCAATCATATGTTCAAATGTAGCAATGGCTCTGTTGCCAAGGTCATGGATTTCATAACCTGCAATCATTGAACTCCACAGCACCACATCTTTCTCATCCATGCCTCAAACACTCTGACAACACTATCTAAGTCACCGCATTTCAAATACAAGTCCACAAGAACAGCACTCAAAAACACTTTGTTCTCAAAACCATTGGTGACCAGGTAACCATGGAGACAGACAGTTTGATGCTGAAATCCCAACCGAGAACACATCCCGAGAACCTTCATCATTGTGACTGCATCAGGAATATATCCATCCAAAAGCATATCTTTGAACACTCTCAAGAACTCATTGGCCAAACCAATATGAGCATAACCACCTATGATGGCAACCCAGGAGACCATATCCTTCTTTGCCATTTAATTGAAGATATCCATCGCCTTATAGAACACTTCATGTACATATCAATCAGTGCAGTAAAAACATCCAACTCTGATTCCAATCCTTTCTGAATCACAATATCATGCACCCTTGTGCCTTCTTTTAGATCTAAAGCAAGAGTACATGCCTGAAGAGCACTGATCAAGGTAACTGAATTGGGTTCCAATCCCACATCATTCATCTTCCTATAAACATTCAAAGCTTCAATAGGTCTCCCATTTTGGGCATAACAAGCCACCATACAACTCCAAGTTACCACATCTCTTCGAGGCAATACCTCAAACAACCTGGAAGTCCGAAGTACAACATCCGCCTCATTCTGTCTCTCTCTCGTTTGATTCCTCCCCCCTCTCTCTCTCTCTCACTCCCTCCCTTCCTCTCTCTCTCTGGAATGGGAAGGAAGCTCACCTATTGCAGACGCGGCAAAGATGAGGGGAAGGAAGTGCCCGCGTCTTCTTTTAAAGCCCACGCAGACACTTTGCGACACCTTAGATCAAGGGACTCGAAAATCCAATCGTTATGTGGTAATTGGAAACCCAGCCGACACGCGCAAACGCGGGAGTCCAAGGAGTCACTTGTTCCAAGGATCTCACAATTAAGTCTCGCGATCTAGGTAATTAAGTCCTCGGGGTTACATTCTCCCCAACTAATTACCCGGGGTTACAATGGCATCCTGTATGGCCAATTTATTTATTTATTTTGGATAAAATCATCTCAGTTATCATTAAATCTCAGCTTTGAAATGGAGTGCAACGAAATGGTAATATAGATTACTTACAAGATAGATTACCATTTGTTATACATAAGTAATACTACACTAATATTGATCACTGTGTTTGGCATGACAAACAGTCATATAACATTAAATTCTCAAAATACTCCTAAATTAAATTTATTACAAATTTATATATTATTATACATTTGGTTTAAAAAAAATTATATTTATAAATGATAATGTTTAAATGTAATGTTCTTTAAATTAAAAAAATTATTTTATATATAATAAAATGGAAGAGACTGGATCTAATATTTTCATCCACAGGAAGTTCTCAATTCACGTTAAGACGGTTTCCAACGGATGGAGCGACACATACACTCCAGCATGGGAAATTCTATTCGGCCTACAAAATTGCTCAGTAGCCCCTCTATTTTTTTAAAAAAATAAAATTCCTAAACTACCCTTTCTTTCTTCTCTCCACACCCCCGCCCTCATCTCCTGCCCTCCCCCCTCCCCTGTCTCTCCGGCGCCGCCCTCGTCTCCTCCCCTTTCTAGTACCGTCGCTTCCCCTTTTGGCTCCGTCTCCTCCCCACTCTCCGGCATTAGCCCCTTCCTCAGCACTGGCTTTTCTTTCGACACCGTTCGGCCAAACAGAGGCCCTCCCTTCGGTCATATTTGACTAAACAAAGGCCCTCCATTCGGCCAAACAGGCTGAACGAAGGCCGTCGCCGAATAGAGGGCTTCTGTTCGGTCCTGTTTGGCTGAACAAAAGCCCTTCAGAGAGACGGGGGCTGGAAGGCGCCGGTGCCAAAAAGTGGGGGGTGCTGAGAAAGGGGAGGAGATGGAGAGGGGAGAAGATGGGAGACCAAGGGGGAGTGGCCAAGGAGGGGAAAGGGGGCGGCGCCGAAGAGAAGATGTGGTTGGAGGAGGAGAAGGGGGCCGGGAGAAGGAGAGGAGACGGGGCACGAGGGGTTTGTGTGTGTGGAGGAGATGGGGTCGGAGGGTAGTTTAGGAATTTTTTTTTTTAACATGGAGGCTATTGAGCAAAAGATGCGGGCTGAATAGAATTTTCCTCTACCAGGCCATCGATGGGAAGAAATTTTGTGGCGTCCGAAGATGATTATTGGGCCGCTGGGTGTGGTGGAGATCGATGACCCAACTCGGCAAATAAGGATATAGTTCGGACATTCGACACAATGATTTCATCGAGGGAGGTCGGTAAAGAAAAAGTGAATAAAGAGTGATCAAAGGAAGTATTGACAATTTTATCAAAAAAAAATTATTAAATCATCATATCTCTAGTAATATAAATAACTATTATTTTTTGAAATAATTTGAATCGCCTCTCATAAGATTATTCAAATTATTACTATAAAATAAATTATTATTTAAAATATATATTAAATATAATTATTTAATATAATTTATTTAAATTATCAATAATTTAGATAGATTGCCGACTATCAAACCGCAATCTTAAGCTGCAGCTGATTGCACGTCCCGCGGTTTTGTTCTCCGGCAGTCCGGTGGGTGTTGGGTGGGTTATTGGAGGCGGAAAGGCAGAGCGTCTCACTCGAGCGCGGACGACACCTGGAAAAAACGCGGTGATGGATCGGAAGGGGCCATAGAGCTCATGTTTTTTCTCCCGCCCGCCCCACGTCCTGACGCTCTCTCCGCTCCTCCCCTTCCTTTCCCGCTGTCAAACTTGTTTGCTTTCAAAAAGACCAACTTTTCCCTGTCGCCTCCGCCTCCTTTACGCTTCGCCCAAGCCGTTGGCTTCTTACTTCCTCCCTGTTCTCTCTTCTCCTTGTTTCCCCGTCTTCTCATGCTCTAGGGTTGATCGCTTGCAGGAATTTCTCAACCAGAGGTGGGAGAGGTAGCCATGGCGAACTCTCAAGAGAAGGTGGTCGCTGTGATCCTGGTCGGCGGCCCCACCAAAGGTATTCTTCCTTTGATCCATGATCTTTAATACCACTTTCTTTTCTTCTCTTCCTCTTTAGTGGATTCTCTTCGTTATCTTGAAGGTACTCGGTTCCGACCGCTGTCGCTGAACGTCCCGAAGCCTCTCTTTCCCTTGGCCGGCCAGCCTATGATCCACCACCCCATCTCCGCTTGTAAAAGAGTAATCTTTCTCTCTTATGATGTGTTCTTTTAATTCTTTTCCTCTGTATCCTCCTCTCATGCACGTTTTTGATAATTTGTAGATACCAAACCTCGTTCAAATTTATCTGATCGGCTTTTATGAGGAGCGGGAGTTTGCTCTCTATGTGTCGTCTATTTCTAATGAGCTCAGGGTCCCTGTTCGGTAGGTTTGTTTCTTTCTTCTCCTTTAAAGCTCTCGTGGACTTGAGAATCTTAATTTTGGATGAATGTTTCTAATTCACTGGTGCACGGACTGCATTAGGTATTTGAAAGAGGATAAGCCACATGGCTCGGCAGGTGGCCTGTACAACTTTCGTGACTATGTTATGGAAGATAACCCGGTTAGGCTTCTTTGGCATGTGGACATCCCTGTGCTTATATTTTATCTTGGCAAAGCACCGTCATTGTTAGGCTTGGCACTTTGTTTAATGGCAAATCTATTTTTGAAACATTTTATCTTGCTTGTTTTCTATACATTTTGCAGCATAATTGCTAGCATCTCCTAACTTGTGATAAGTCTAGTGATCTATGAGTTTTAGTTTTTCTGATTTTCTCTTTCTTTGTTTGTGGCAGTCTCATATATTTCTGCTGAATTGTGATGTTTGCTGCAGCTTTCCTCTGCCAGAAATGCTTGGTAAGTTCCCTCTGTAGCTTTTATGATGTATGTGAATTTCTTTGCATGGATTCAGAATGTCAACATGGTATAGTTGTGTCATCCTATAGGACGGTGTGTCCTGGATTTTTTTGACAGAATGGGGTGCCTGAGATGGATGTCCGAGATACCTTATATTATTAGGGTCAAGTATATATTTTGATTATATGTCCAAAAAAATTCTTTGGAAGCATGAATATTATGAAGAATGATGTGGCCATGAATTGCTCACAACTTTACATAGTGCTAGTTTATGTGTCAAAGGTGCGTGGGTGTTTGACAAAATTACATGAATCTTATGGAAGTATCCAATTATTGGGTTGATGTTATTCATTATTCAAACAACTGATAATTACATTGGTGCATCTGGTTACTTTTGCCCATATTCAAAGAGGCCTATGCCTCTGAAATTTTTCAGCTACTCAGGCAGAGATCTCTGGGTTATCAATTATTACACAGATCATAGGCTCAATAAAACTAGTTAGCATCAAAGGCTTATAAGAAATTTTGTTGATGACATAGTTTTAACATTCCCCACAGTATGGTATCGTTTAATATTTATAATTTGCAGTTCAGGAAAACACTATCTAAAGTAATATGTGAGACCTGTCCCGCAAATTAATTTTCTAACAACATGTTGACTCAGGCATTTATGAAGTTCTGGTACACTCTTCTTTGTTAAGTTCCACTTAAGTTGACAATTCACTGCCTATTGCTTTTAATGAATGCAGAAGCCCATAAAGGATATGGTGGAATGGGGACCATTTTAGTAATCAAGGTGAAGCATTGATTATAGCTACCTTATCGTTTTGTGCTTGTGCTGATATTTTTTGTTGTGGCATTATGTAACTTTTCAGTTTGCTTAGATTTTCGCCACCTCTGTATAGGTGTCTGCTGAATCAGCAAACCAGTTTGGTGAGTTGGTTGCTGATCCCATTACAAATGAAGTGTTGCACTACACAGAGAAACCTGAGACATTTGTAAGTATGAGTTATGTCATTTCTTTATCTTTCTATCTTTTAGATTTGCATATGCAACCAAAACACCTGTTTCATCGACATGCACATCTCTAAGATCTTCATTTTGCTGACATCTGGATATGGGATCGCTCTATCTTGCAGGTAAGTGATCTCATAAACTGTGGTGTCTACGTATTTACACCAGATATCTTCACAGCCATCGAGGATGCTGTCATGCAGCGAAATGACAGAGGTATTAAATTTAGCTTAATGATGTATTATGCCCAATGGTACAATGTTCTGTCCCTATTGTCCTTGTTTGATATGCATCTATAAAAAACTATCGCACTGTATCCAAATTGGTTGTCTGCAAACTCGAATATTTGAGATTTTCTGCATCATTTCATCCTTAAAGGTATAGTTGCTATAAAACTGATCTAAGCATTCAATCACTTGTTTTATTATCTTTATTTTTTATTTATCTTGATTGCATGAAACATAGATCTTTGGAAGGATGAGATTGCATTAGTGAATAATTTGTGATGCTGGTACATTTTGTTTTTATAAAACTCCAATTATATCTACCCTCATTTTTTGTTTAATATACGGATTTGCATCAATCTGGTCCATTTCGCATGCAGATGAAATTTTTTATTCAGGTTGCTTTTGCCATCCATTCTGTATGCTGGTCCATCTTTAGACTTTGCTCAAATTCCTGATTCCATAAAACTTCACGGAAGGTTCCTTTTAAAGGAGTTTTTTAAAGAGTATTATCTTGAATGGAGAACAAGTGATATATATAGATAATACTAAAAGGAGAATTTGGCGGTGAGATTGAGTTACTTGAACTTAGAATTGATACAAAAATAATTTTGTAAGCTTGGTAAGTCTGTGGGTTGGAATATCCAGTAATTCAGCATTGTATCTAATAAGTGTAGAGAAGTTTTAGGAAAATGAAACAATTTCTGATGAATGTTCAGGTTCAGGGCGGACCCTGGGGACAAAGTAAATTCTTGAGTGGTCCTTGCCTGTTTGGGGAATGTTTGTCTAAACTCCAACCCTACATTATTTTCTTTAAGGGGGAGTATTTTTCTAAAATTGTTTTGAATTGAGTGGCAGGCCTTAGAAAGGACTATTATACTCAATTGGTTAGTTTTCCTAGAAGTATTGCAAATTGGGGGACTATTATACACGTTTGCAACAAAAACTGTCATTTGAGCTTTCTGTCAATAGCTGACAGGTCTTAGTTGAGAAAGTCCATAAACCTGTCAGCCTATTGACAGAATAGTCAGAGTTAGAATTATTGATTTATGAGAAGTAATGAATCTTATATTATGGGGACCTGGTCAAAGTACTTAACTATTCCTTTGCTTTTAAGATTAAGAAAATTTTGGCTTAAGATGGTCATTTTGTTTGATAGATAAGATGGTAAATATCTAGTTTAAGTAGTGGTCCTGAATCGTCTATCAACAATAATTAATTACAGATTGTTTCTCAATGATTATAAATTCAATAATCTCCAGAAGAAATGTGTTTGCTAATTATTTGTTGCATTTTATTGCCTGGTATGATAGCAAGCCTGGTAAGTCATGCAAATTTCCAAAGCTGATAAAGTTGAAGACATTATTAACTTTCTTTCAAATTGCTATTGTTGAGAGTATTACAATTCAATAGTATATTAGTCATTAGATTGCTGCAGAATGCTGAAATACTGTTCCATTATTATTGTTATTATTATTGTTCCAATTTCGTTCATTAGCAGTCTGATATGCTTTCCCAAGTATTAATAGCCTGTAAGTTTATAACTCCATGAGTCATGTATGGATTTTGTCTTATGTTTGCACAAACTTTAATGTGATCTTTCAGCTAATTTGCACCGTGAAAGAAGCTATGAAGCTATTCCATCAGCAACTAAGTATGAATATCAACTATTCTCTTTTCTTCTTTACATGACATTTTTAGTTTTGAACTTACCTTGATATCATATGGAGGAGCAAATCTTTCTTGAGATGATTGGAAAATTGCAGTTTGATATGAATAACTTTGATGGGTGCAGTATGTGTTCCATCTTATCATGATGCTGATTGGTTGGCTTAATTGTATAAAAAAATTCACCAATTTTGCATTTGCTTCCATTTTTTTTCAAAAAAGAACAAAACTAAAATTTCTATTTTAGGTGAAACATTTTCTGTTTAGATTGCAGACAAAAATCATTTCCAGTAATTGGAGTCATAATTTTTTGACTTGAATTAGCTTATTAATTGTTGCAAGTAGTTTTTCTTTGTTAGGGGTTCTGTCGATGTCTATTTTACCTTTCATATGTTAGTCCACCCTAAATTTGCAAGAAAATGTATATTTTGCTTCCTTTATTATTAATATGATTTTCTCTACCTATATGCAACTCAGTGCCCACAAACTTGATTTTGTAGACTGTGACTACTCCCAAGATACATATTTCAAATTTAAAATTAATGAGCTATCCTCATGGCTTGATATGGTGATTGATGGTGTCATTGCAAAGAGAAAAATGATTCTCTAAAAGGACTCATGTTTTTTGATCCAACTGGGGAGAAGGAAGAAAATTTAGAAGATAGGAGAACTTGCGAAAATAGAGTCTAGGTCTCCTTTTCTTTCATTAATTAATTATCAAACTGAGTTACAAAGCTCTATTTACAAGAGTGAGGTCTATCCTTTAACAATTCGGGTTAGATTCCTCCTTGAATTCGGTTAGGATATAAATTTCTTAAAACAGATAAAATTGGTGGAAAAAAATCATGCAAAAGGATAAAATTCTATTTAAGATAGATCTTGACTTCTACACTGACTACATCTCCAATCGTTCCATCCAATTCTTGCTGGATTGTGAGATATGTCCGGTCAAAGTCTTCTTGAAAAGGAAATTTGCAATTTGACTAGACCATTTTGAGGCCCAAACTATGGAATTTGACCTTGATCACTTTGTGCAGCACACTGTTAAGGGTAAGAATCACGTCATAGAGTTTGAAATGTTATCTGATTAAAAAAAAAGAAAAAAAAAAATGAGAGCACTTCAATCGGGCATTGACAGTCAAATTATGGCCTTTGAGAATTTAATGGACAATTTGGCTTCTTAATGTGGTGGATCTTCCATCTAGATTCAATCAAGTGTCCTCATTGTGGCTAGAGTGGTCTGCATCACCATCGAGTTTGGTGATCCTCCTAGATCATTTTTTTAATATGATCACCAGTGATGATAACTTAAGTTGTAACTCAAGAGACAAGGATAGTACTAGATGGGCTAATGCTGAATCAAGGATTTGATGATATATGAATCCATCTTGACAGAAAAATCACTGGACCAGCAAGCCTTTAAATGTCAGTACTGGTAGAAATTTTTTCTGAATGTGTTATGGAAAGCAAGATCAAATCATAGACAAGATGTTTGAATCTAATGGGTTCTAATGCATAATTTAGGTAGTTTTAACTTCTGGCTGGTAGGTTACTATTGACCAACTCTTTGTTAAACTCCATGTATGCAATTTGTTAAGGAACTATCCAGTGTTAATATAGAGGTCATTTTGAAAATTGTTATTGAATTCAAACTGTTGATGAGTATCTTGGGGATCTAAGTTTTATAGGTCACATTGAGTTGGACATATAGCATGACTTGGGGACAATTTGGCAAATCGGTACACCTCAAGAGGGTGGCGATGGAAGGTATAAATCAAGGTTCTTAGTATTAGTTTCAAAACCCAAATAGGTACCATATTGGCGCAATGTCACCATTGGTTGGTTCAGCATGTCAACACTTGGTACACCCTCCATGTCAAGAATTAGTTGGGCACTGGTATAATCTGGTACATCCAATATGGTGAATATTGATATAAATAATCAGCTCCATTATCTAAATACCTAATAACTTGGTCATATTGACTTGTTGTTAGTAGTCACTATTATGTATTATATCTTGTATGATTTTCCTACTCTCAGCTCCTCTAGTCCACCCCATCAAAATTGCAACATGCTTTTTTGTAAGTAGGCATTCTTTTGCAAATACAAACTCATCCGTTAGTGTGTTTTTATTTCTTATCATTTACCATCAAATATTATTGAAATCAATCTAGACTGTTATCGTGACTTCTAGATTAAATTATATTATTCTGAAGAAAATACCTTTAGCGTATTTTTCTCTAAACTGATACTGATATTTTTCTCTCAACAGAGGGGTTCCTGCAGATTTTGTTCGACTGGATCAGGATATCTTGTCTCCTCTTTCTGGGAAAAAAGAGCTTTATACGTATGAGACTCGTGACTTCTGGGAACAGATCAAGACTCCAGGGTCAAAAGCCATTCCTGTGTTATTTTGACTTTTCCCCACCAGCAGATCATTTGATAAACCATTCTGTGTTCTGTCTTCAGGATATCTTTGAAATGTTCTGCATTGTATCTCTCCCAATTTCGGCGTACGTCTCCACATCTTCTAGCAGGCCGGGATGGCACTAGGTGTGCAACTATCATAGGTGATGTCTATATTCATCCATCAGCCAAAGTACATGCAACTGCAAAGGTAGTTTTCACCATATCCTTGCCGTTATGCATGACAACATAACTTATTTCTGACCCTTTTTGTGATATTCCTAAGAAATATTGACTGTGAGAAGCGTCAAAGACATGAGAGTTTTCTATTTTTATCTTGTTTAGACTACAAATTATATTTTTTTGGTAGAGTTATTTAACTTATTTCTGACTCTTTTTGTGACATTCCTAAGAAATATTGACTGTGAGAAGCATCAAAGACATGAGAGTTTTCTATTTTTATCTTGTTTAGACTACACATTATAATTTTTTGGTAGAGTTATTTAAATTATATTGTTGTGCATTTTTTTTTGGGAAAAGTCTTTGTGCACCGTGGCATGGGTGCTCACACCGTGGCATGGGCGCCCGCATGGGCATGCACGCCCAATGCGCAAAGCATTTTCCTTTTTCCTCTATGCACATGTGCACATATATTAAATATCTTAGCTGAAACAATAGAATAGGTTGCTAAAGGAATACTTCACTAACTTGGATTTTGAGTCGGCTGAATGCATGGAAAAGGTGAAAACGTCTTTAAAAATTCCTTAAATGCACAGTTTTTTAATGATCATGTTTTAGAAATTCATGTTTGTTGAGGTTGTGTATATTATCGACTGATCTAAGGTTTAACTGAACAGATTGGTCCTAATGTCTCAATTTCTGCAAATGCACGTATAGGAGCTGGTGTAAGGCTTATCAGTTGCATTATTCTAGATGACGTTGAAATTAAGGTGTGGAATTTATATAGTATGTTGAATTTATCATTCATCTCCAAATATTTCATTATTTTTTCTTCGACAGGAAAATGCAGTTGTCATAAATTCCATTGTTGGCTGGAAGTCATCCATTGGGCGATGGGCACGTGTGCAGGCAAGCTTCCTTTTTTCTGCATGTTATTTTCTCTCTCTCTCTTTACCCAAAGGAAAGGGACATATGCATATATGTATACTCATTCCAGCATCCACATTCTCTCTCTCTCTCTCTCTCTCTCTCTCTCTCTCTCTCTCTCTCTCTGCACACTTGCGCACATGCATGCATGCAGAGAGAAAGTCCATATGTAATCCACAGAACCAAAGCCTTTTCTGGGTCTCCCCTATGCATTGTGTACATTGCAACGCATTTTATTTAACTTTACCTTTCATGTATGTCCTAGTGTTACAAACTTATGCACTTTCTCTACCATCAACATCTGTACATATATACGCTTCATCCACTGTGTTCTTAACCTTTTAAAAATATCTGCACTATCTCCCCCATCTTCCATTTATGAAGTATTTAAAAAGCAATAATAATCACTCAGCAATAAATCATCAACTTTGGCTGAATAGCTTTTCCTTTTGTATGTTGCTAAGAATCATTAATGCCGACTGAGTTGATGCTTCAGGTGCTGGATGATGCAAACGACATTGTCCCTTTTAGTTGATATCTGCATTAAGATTTAAATGAAGGATTTCTGTGGGTTTGCCTACCATACCATTATGGTGTTGCTCGATGCCAACATCATTGGGAACCGAATACAAAGAGGAGGTGAGGAGGGGTAGAAAGTAGGATTGAAAAGATCCATGGAACAATCTTAAAATGTGTTTATATGCTTGCTTCTCTTCGTGGAATTAGGAAAGTAAATCCGAAAACTTTCTCCTCTCATTCTGACATTTTGATTGCTAAATAATTAGAATTCATCATTAGTTTATTTCCCTTGCTGATGAGTGTATTTATTTATTAGATATATTTTTAGATCAAGTGCAGGACATGCTGCATATCACAAATGCTTTTGTTTTTTGACTTCTAAAGATAGAAGTTAATTTAATGTCAGTAACAGTCCTAGTTGTTTAGACTGGATTGCTTAGCTAAAAAGGTAGTCTACTAAATAATTAATTTGATATACAATGGTAGAGCCATGGTAAACACTAAAGAAGGAAACGACATCTGCTAAATTTCTTAATCTAGTTTCAATTATATGACTCCCTTAAGCTAACAAACTACCAGTTGGTCTTAGGCATCCATCTTTTTGCCACTTTTCATGACTGCATTTTTCTTTTTCCTGAAATAAGATGGGAAGTATCCATCAGCATTTCATCAAGCACATGTTTCATGACTGTGCATTGGTTTTTCTCAATATTAATCCGGTACTTTTGTGATGCGTTATGCGGCTCCAACTAATTTTGCCTGTTTTCTCAGGGTGATGGCGAGTACAATGCAAAACTTGGGATTACTATCCTTGGTACTTGCTAGCATCTAACCCTTTCTCTGCATTTCTTCTAATATTGTTTTTCCCATTATAGGAAATACATCTTAACGGTTTTCATGCATAGCAATTCTAATCGTTATGTTAATCTTCAGGAGAAGCTGTGGCAGTTGAAGATGAGGTGGTGGTGATTAATAGTATCGTCCTGCCAAACAAAACCCTCAACATCAGCGTACAAGAAGAGATCATCCTATAATAAGTTATTTTTAAGAGGAACAAGGCTATACCATTCCCATTTTGGACCTTGAGATGGTTTATAATTGTCCTTATTTAACAGGTAGCTTGGAAATGTGATGTTCTCTAATGGGTTCATATTTCACAATCTGGTAAAGCTGTTAAAAATTGTTGTGTTTTTTTTAAAATTTTTGAGAAAGGATGGTGTTGATGAGAGATTGGCCATAAGCTTCTTTTACTGGTAAATTTTGGTTCTGAAATTCCAGAATGAACGCAATAGAACCCAGAACTCAAGTTAGCCAGCCTAATGTACAAGGAAAACAGAGAATAGTTAGCCCTGCAATCACTCCTTGCTCCGGGAAAAATCTGTTCTTTTAATGCTGGATAATTATATATACATCATATTAATAAGATAAGAAAAAGGATCCCGTGGCAATGGCAATGACCTTTTCTATGCTTGGAGCTCAGAATCACTCTGCACCACCATCAAACGAAAGGCATGAACACAAAAGCAACGCAAACTCGCAGCCTCTCGCATAGGCTGAGCTACAAAAATGATACCCGGCCACCACGTCCTCCAACCATTTGCAGCACACTAGCCCAATTAGTAGCATGCAGAAGAATACAAGAAGCTTCAGGATTGCGTCCCAGGAAGCATGTACATGATGATAGAACGTTATGACATGTATAACACCAAATAGAGATCGATTCTGCCACCATGCTCTGAATTCTGAAACTCTGGACTAAGTTGCACTCAAAAGAGTTAGCACGCCACCATCTCCTAACTGTCTCTTTTTAGGCCTAGCATTATTCTCAAGACACGCCTTCCCAAAAGATAAATCACTGTATAAGACTTTTTTTTGAGAAAATCATCACCACATATGATTTGTTCTTCACATCTTTATTTCTTCTACTACAATCATCAAATTCTGAAGAGCTCCAGAAACAGATCTAGAACATTGAACACCACAAAATCCAACTTTTTGCACTACATATCCAGGGGATGAATTAATCATACATAAAACATATACATAAATATTGGTAGCAAACCATGATACAAATCCATTAGCAGCAACTCCACCCCTATTCTTAAACAAGCCCCAGTATTTTATGCCACCTAGCAGTGCACATCCAGATCCTTAAGTTGAATGGGACATTGGATGAGAACAAATTTTATTTCTAGTTAAAGAATCTAACGCCACCATCATCCATGATATGAAGCACAGTTCCAGGCCCCCACATATCCTCAGGTACTGTCCCCTGAGATCAGAACCCTGCACCCTGCCATCTTAAGCAACTGCCGCTAATCTTTTACGCGAACCCATATTTCAACAATGTCCCATATCAGATATCCTCACTTGTGTAGCTTTAGAGAATCTGCAGTTGTTCTGCCCCCTGTACATTGATTGCCATCAGAGTGACAGCCAAGGAAAACTGATGTTTATATAAAGAAAACATACATATATATATCAATGGCCAAGATGAGCCAACTACTAAGTACGGTTTACTCATGTTTTTGTCATTAATACAGTCGAGAACAGAGTTACAAGTTTCTTAAGGCATTAAACATGATACTAGAAATGCCTACCATTCTGCATTGTATGCGTATATACATAGGCAAAATGAGACCAAGGTTTTTCAAATAATTTGGTACCCATCTTATCCCAGGAGCAAAAGGGTAACCTGTAAACAATCCGCCCCATTTCCTACCTGACCAAAATAAACCGAGATAAAGCTACATCATCATAAGGGTAGGATAACCTTTTTCCAGATTACAACAGATTAACATGGTCTAGCCCAGGCCATCTTGTTTAATCCAGGTCTATTGTTTCACAACCAAACAGTATCTGGGAATGCACAACACTTCAAGACTAATTCTAGGTTTAATGAATCATCCAGCCCTATGAATTTTATATCAAGAGGCGTCTCTCAATTGTGGGTCATCTGAATTGTCCAATGAAAAACAAAACGGCCAGCCCCCACATACCAACTTGATAAGATGAGGAAGCTCCTTTTTGAACTTCATATGTTTCTGTACCTGATATTTCTAAACCCATCAAGAACTAAGAGCATGATCTTTGCAGATGGACTTCACCTGGGAATACTCCAATGAGTACATCACCAGATCACTAATCACATAACTAGAAGTTACAAAAATCCTCTGATCAAAAGAGCTTCCTTCAGTTTTGGAATAATGGAGCCCAACATGAGCCAGTCTTTCAGACTTAATTCTTAAAATGCATTCCCTCTCTTCTGCTCACATAGGGAAATGTTGTTGGGACCATTAGTTCTTATATCAATATAATTCATCTTCTAATACTGGAGCTCCTTAAAGTATATGACCTCCAGTATGAGCAATGTGGATCAAAATCCCTCAGTCTCTTGCTGTCCATATGGACCCAAGTTACCCCACCAAGAAAATTTTTTTTCTCCCACTTATAAATGGAATCACGACCAAGCGAATGTGCATCCTAATACAAATGAATAAACCAAAAAAAAAAGTATGCAGGCTCAGATGATTATGGAAGCAAAAGTCACATAACGCATGCAGAAGAGAGGTTGATGAGATTGTCTCAAAGAAAAAAGATAATATTTATCAGCTGCAGCATCATGTCTGTTATATGCAGCTAAGATGGCATTGTTGTGTGCCCCTCTCTTTGGTAAATGCCTATTTTATTAGAGATGCACTTCCTTTAGAATATGCTCTGTTATACGCTCTGATTCTTCAGAGCACTAGACCAACCAATGCTAAAAAATCCATGGAAGTTATCCCTTGTCAGAGACATCTGACATGATTTAATCCATTCTCAAGCCACATACTAATGTTATAAGAGATGTATTAACTGTTGTGAACAAGATGCTTGCTCTGTTTTGACTCATTTGTTGGACACCCATGTTTCAGTTGCAAATTACCATCAACAATCAGGTATCTTATTAGGTACAAAGGAAAGCCCTTTAATGTTCAAATTTTTCAAAATCATCTTTCTCAAGCATGGATCATCAAAATGCAATCTTCCACAATGCACAAAATCCACCGACTATAGCATGTTGTGTATAAATCTTTATCTTGGTAGTTACTCACTCCGTGCAATGTAGAGTAAATGAAAATAAGATCCAAAGGGTCATTAAGGAAAAGAGAAAGAATGGAAATTCTTTTGGATCAATAGGATCAAGTCTCAAGGATTTGGTTGCTCCTACATGCTTCTTTCAGTTCTAGAATTACCTACTGCACCAAAATAATAAGCAAGTCGTTTACAAGCAGACATCCTTAAATCTGTAACTACAATGCTTCCAACTATGCTTTAGAAAGGTAAGATCAAGGAACCATGGTCATACATTTCTTCCATCTCTAGACAACCAACAGTCTCCCTGCATAATCGCTACCAACCCTGACCCTGCTTAGGGGTGCAACTTGGGCTCATGAAACTCGGGTTTTCCTCAATCCTAACCCTAACCCTATTTGTAAAACCTCAACCCTAACCCTATTTTTAAAAATCGGGTTCGGATTGAGTTTCGGATTGGAATTCGAGTTGATGGGAAAAAATAAAATAAAATGCTTTTTTCAAAGTAAATAAATACCGAATTATGGATCCCAGAGGCGGAAAAACAAAATCCCTTGCCGAACGCATAAGCTGAACTCGGGGCTTTAACATTGTATTAAAAAAAAAAGAATTATCTAAAATAAAGAAGAGGAGAAGGTACCGTAAACAAAGAAGAGAAAGCGGAAAGTGAAACGAAATGTGCGGATGGTTCGCCTTTATGTTTGTCATTTTCCTCTCCTGTGACCGATGGCCTTGCCCTCCTCGCCCTCAAGTTGGCCATCTCGTCTGACCCGACTGGCACCCTCACCGCCCTCAAAAACCTGATGCCAATAAGCTACCCTCCGTTCGGGTAACCTTCGGGTTCGAGTTATCTTGGGTTTGGGTTGCAATCAACCCAAACCCGGATCAATTGCAAATCAGGCCGGATTAAACCCGGGTCTTTCGGGTTCTGGTTGGGCAAACATGAGTTTAAACACTGCTGTAAATCGGGTTTGGCGGACCCGAACCCGGCCCAAGTTGCACCCCTAACCTTGCTACAGACAAAGAGAGTGTGGGTGTGTAACTTCAACTCTACAAATTCCAATCAAGGTTTTAAACTAGTCTAAATCTTATGAGATAGAAGCATTGACACTCAACATCTTATCCTGATCTCCAACCCTTTTAGACATTTCGATACTTTTTTTTCTTCAAAAAATATTTATAAAGCTTTGGTGTTTTATTTAATTTTTAAACACATTCAAACTTTAAAAATCATATTTTTTATATTTTTGTGATGAACCGATCCTGAAATCTCTTTGAAACGGAATGGGACAGCTAACATGATCCCCATCCTTCTGAGACTTGAATTACTGAGTCCAACAAACTATAACAGAAAAGTTGATTACCATATCTACTTTTTTTTATAAAAAAAGAAGATTGCTTATCCAATTTGTTCAGCAGAAAGCAGATATCAAATAAATGAGTTCAGCTTATAAGTTATATTTGCCATTCAATCCAACATAACGGTCACCTGATGTCACCTCTCAATGCCCCCTTTCCCTTGTAAGCTTGAGCCTTCTCCAAGCACACTATCATTCCCTGCTCCTGGGTCTAACCAACCAAGTCCATTATATTTTGACAGTCTGCCTGCGTAACTACTGTCATCCCCCTTGCAGACATGTATGCACGCTCACAGGAAAATGCAAGAAGAGGAAAAAGAAATATATGAGAAACATAAAAAGAAGAAAACCTTCTGCCTAGTTTAAGATCCTCCAACCAAGAAAGGAGGACTCTTATTTAACCGATACCCCTTCCACAAAAAGCCTAACCCAATAGCCCTAGAAAGAAATAAACCACTATATTGTTTTAGGAACTAGCTGGACCAAATCTAATAGGCTGAAAAAATATATTAGAACCTAATAAGCATATTGAGAAAGGCTATTGATTCTTACAAACCTTTAACTGATTAAAATGTAAAATAAGGTAACCAATTTCTAACACATTTAGTCCCAATATTAAAAGGGCCATGAGCTTGAAAAAGTACCCTCAGTTCATTGAAGGCATGTGCTTATGTGATACATCTTGCAGTGCCTTGAATGATTGAATGATCAAAAGATCAGTAACCTTGAAAGACAGACAATCCGAAACCACTATACTATAATTCATCAACCAGAGACATCCAGAAAATTTTACAAAATTCAGTAAAGAATTCCTTGGCAAAAGCTTTCAGGAAATCAGCACGAAATTCAAAAAGGCCACCATTGTATGTGCTGAAATACAGGAATCCCATCTTTGTATCTAAATTGACATCTCGCTGCAAGATACACTATATAACAATATTAACTTCAACGATACAAAACGAAACACAAAAAATGAAAAGCTTGGAAGAGATGTATACTTTTATGGAAGGCGTCCCTTCTTAAGGATGGAGATTGAGTATTCAGCAGCATCAATGAGGTCTGCGATGTTGTGGAGGGACAGCTCCTCACATCCAAACAAGAAGATGGCGCGAACCTCCGCTTTCTTGGCAAGGCGGGCAGCAGGGGTGAGTGGGAGATCAAGGGAGTTGAGGCTTCTCAGAATTTGACGGTACAATGACAGTACTCTGCCTCGATTCCTTGCCAAATCCTCAGCAGTCGCCCATATCAATCCCTTTGCCATTTCTGTACATGTAGTAATATAATGTCTCTGAAATAAAAAAAAAGCACAAGCACAAAAGGACAGATGAAATAGAAGAGGTCGCCTATGTCAAGGGATAACAAATCTATTGCAAGTTGTTATCTAAAAGAGAATTCAAAAAAGGGTCATCCCAGGGAATTTCACCTAAGTTTTGCAAGCGGGGTCATAATATGAACCTCAAACAAAAACTTCAAGGAGAATATAAGACATTACTACATGACAGAGCAATCAAACAAGAAGAGAACAGGGGACAGATTAGAAAAAAAACAAGGGCAGATTAATTCTAGACTATCCCTATCTCTTTTTATCTTGGAGGCTTTTTGCCCCATATACAAGGTCAGGTCAAAAGACGAGAAATAATAATCATAGTTCCATTCAAAGAGAGAGGTAGAGGAAAGGGCTTGCCTTTGTTGATAAAGTGGTGATGGAAAGAGAGTCCCGGCTGAGTAGCAAGGAAGAAAAGAGACCGGAAGAAAAGGGAGGTTGGATCAGAGAGATCGAGAGAATGGAATGAGAGAGAAGCAGGATAAATGGGGGAACGGGCGCAGGCTGCTAATGGCAGCACCAGGTTGGGTTGTGCTGAGACAGCTAAAGCTGGAACCCACTTGTGGCCTGAACCAACTGGCCCAAATGACACACAATTTCACCGATGGAGTAAAGATTTTTTTTTTGTCAATTAAAAAAAATCCTTTTTTTTTTATTTTTGCAACAACATGAAACAATTCACCTTGAATTTTCATAAACATTGTATTTATGGACTCGTGGTTACCATACAAACATCATATATCAGGATTAACCAGAATTATGCACGCAACCATCACCAATATATGTGCATCAATAATTCTAGTATGCATCTAGAAGCTACATATGAACATTTATCCTAAGAATGTTTCCGTAAGAAAAACTATGAAAAACAAAAGTTTCCCATTGTGAATTGGAGATAAATTAAATCCTTTCTAGCACTATCCCTACAAAGTATGATTAAAATTTATAGTGCCCCTTAAAAAAATATAGCTGAACTAACTATATTTTCACTTATTAACCATGCCTCATACAAACTTACTTCTATCAAAGAATTAGATCCTATCCAAACCATCAACCATTTAGGTTGGATAGAGTGAAGTCTTTTTGTTGTTCAATCCAATTTAATCCATTTGAGCCTAATAGATTGAAGTGATTAGAGGTGGCAATCGGGTTGGTTGGGCCATTTTGGGTTTAGGTCACTTTTGGGTTTAGGTTGTTTTCAGGTTCGAATCATTGAAGCTAAATCTTAATCTTAAATGATCGAATTAGGGTCAACCTATAGGTCATTTCGGATTGACTTTTTTTTTTAAAAGAATAAAATGCATGCTTTTTTTGTTCTTTTTAAGTAATTCATCAACAATCAATTCAAAGTTAAGCCTTATTTATTCTCATCTTTCATGATGCTAAGCCTTATTTATTCTCCTCATCTTCCATGATGCTAAGCATTAAAATTTTGTTACACAAATTGATAACCACTCTCATTTTCATCTTCATCCCATTTCCCTTGTGGCTCTATAGGTCAAGGCATATGTTTTAGGATGGTGTAGCATTGACTATTCATTGTTAAAGTAAAAGAACTATGGAAACACCCATCTCTAGCTGAAGTGTAGAAATTTTATTTCAGCTTTATATTTTTTATGAAGCAATGCAATGGACAGTGTAGAAAGTGCGAATCTTGCAGAAATAGATATGAGCAAAAGCATATTAACAGTCTTAGTGCATTGTAAAACATATGTATGAATTATGGAAGTGTCACGCCTATCTGCAAAAGGCTCTTCCCTAGTAAGCAGCTCCCACATGACAATCCGAGATGAATAAACATCAATCTACAGAACACCTGTATCACTAAAAAGGTTTTGTAATTCAAAGAAATAAATAATCATCTCAACTATGCAAGCCCATTTGTCAATCATGGCAAAAGATTCTCGGAGTTCTTGACTTTCCAGCCCATCACAATGAATTCTTTTGACACAAAAACAAATTCAATCAGATTATAATAAAATGCAGGATGCCCCTTGCATGCTAAAGTAGGACAGACCTACTTTGATGTGCTTGCTGGTAAGATTAGAATATTATGCGCTAGCATGTCAATCATTCATGCAGTTCTTAGCTGAACATTGCATAAGAAACATTAAGATTAACATGGTTTATTGATATACAAAGAGAAGACATCTGGCACAAATGGGCAAGGGATGACAAGAGAAGTTGTTGATATGAGCATGTCAACAAATCATGTTAATGCCAGGGTCTCTTTAGCATTTGCTGTCCCTAACGATCGTGATACTGATAGCAGATGATTGTTGTGCACTGCAACAGTCAATAGTAAGAAGACAAGTGAATCATATTAAGTTGGAATGATGGAATCCAGTCAGAGCTCACATCAAAAGCTAAGGAGCATTCTGACAGCACCAGAAAGTTCAGACTCATAAGATTAGTGAAATATGCTTCAGAGAAGACAGTTTCTAGAGGAATAAAGAGAAGATCCAAATACTCTAGCTTCAAAAGTTGTCCCAAGTCCAATGCTTTCAGAAACTGTTCCATTGAGTCCATTTTTGGTGAGATATAGGTTTTCTAACAATAACTTTCTTCCTATAGATGCAGGAATGGGACCACAAAGGTTATTAGAGGAAAGATCAAAAGTTCTAAGATTCTTAAGGTTCCATAACCAATCTGTTAAAGACTCGAAAAATCCATTGGCTTCTAAAGTCAATTCCTCCAGACTATTTCTAAGACAACCATTAAGGGCTTCCCCAAACTCAGTTAGGCTATCACTAGATAATGAACCTGACAGGTACAATTTATGCAAATTGCAGAACTTATCAAGTGATCTCAGCATTCAAACCTCAGAGTAAATATTGTAAAACTCAGCTGAAGCCTCTGTTAGATCCGAGCAAATCAAACATAAAAATCATAAAGAAAAACTGAAAACAAAGATTAATCACATGTAATCACTGTAGGAAACAAGATTGCATCCAATAGAGAAACAAACAGTGGGAAAATCTCTCAAATCCAATAAAATTTTCTTCATTGGCAGAAGAGAAATGAGAGTTTGAATCAATGGACTTAAGATTAAATCGAAAAACCAAACAAAAAGAAACCTATAATCTGGAAGTGAATGGGGAACCACATCTGCACCTGAGAGATGTCTGAGAGACTGAGATTCTTGAGGGAAAACAGAAAACCTAGCCACTCGATGGCTCAAGAGGATACGCAGGCTGAGGCAGGCCTGCAAGGCGCAATGCATGACTTCACGAAACGGAAACTATTTAAGGGCCTATCTGAGATAGCCGTTGGCTCCAGTTGCTATCTTACATAGCTGCAAAGAAACAACCACCTAAAGGCATCCCAACAAGGCCTAAGGCTTTAAATTCTTGAATGGATGGTTCAAATGAAACGTGTAAGTGGCACCATATCAGCTAATGTGTGTGACACCATGTGCTCGTGGCAAGTGAATTTGGCACTTTTTTTCCACCAATCGATGAGTCACCCATGACCCAACTGACTCAACCTAAAAGTTATTGGGTCATTCTGAGTCCGGGTCATTTCAGATTTGGCTCAAAAAAATAAAACCGTAATCCTATTTTTTTTGGATGGAATCAGATCGGGTTTGTGGAAGGTTGAGTCAGATTTCCGCCACTTCTAAAAGTGACTCTGCTGAGAGAGATGAAGATGCAACCCAATTAATAAGATTAGAGCTAGAGATGGCAATCGATTCAGAACCGGTCATTTTGGATTAGATCATTTCAGATTTGGGCCACTTTTGGTTTGGTTCATTTTTTGGTTTAGTCTATTGAAGCTCGACCCTAACCTTAAATGCTCCATTTAGAGTCAACCCATGGGTCATTTTGGATTGGCTTTTTTTTTTTTAACACATGAGTCATTTCTCTTGTTCCTTTTAAGTAATTTATTAATGATCAATTCAAAGCCAAACTTCATTTATTCTCCCCATCTTTCATGACACTAAGCCTTAAAATTCTGCATAAGGCTCTCCTTCAGTAATTTTAGTCCATACCTTCTTGCTAGTCTAACTGATGATGGCTGGGACATTAAAACTGGAAATTCCACTTCACTTTCAGATTAGATCACTGCAATTCCAGCTTCATATACTTCTCGGTTGACATCACTCACCTAAGAATTCAACAATGTGACTGTGGTCCTCTCCGACTCAAATGGTTCTCTTACAGTGGACTGGGCCCAAAATGGAGCTGATGGTGCTGTTCATGCAATGTTTCAAATTTTTGCTCTGAACTCAAAGAGTTCGCGCTGTTCTACCTGTGACCTAGTGTTATATATATATATATATATATATATATATATATATATATATATATATATATATATGTGTGTGTGTGTGTGTGTGTATACATACACACACACACACACACACACACACACATATATATATATATATATATATATATGTATATGTATATATGTATATATATATATGTATATATATGTATATATATGTACATATATATGTATATATATATGTATATGTATATGTATGTATATATATATATACACATATGACATAGCATACAAACTTCATGAAATCCTCTAATATTCCATGCTTCTCCTTCTCATTCTGCTGAAATAACACCATGAATTTTAGGATATACATATACATATATACATGTACATGTATATGTATAGATATACATATATACATGTACATGTATATATATATATATATATATATATATATATATATATATATATATATATATACACACACATATGACATAGCATACAAACTTCATGAAATCCTCTAATATTCCATGCTTCTCCTTCTCATTCTGCTGAAATAACACCATGAATTTTAGGAAAGTTACTAGAGGTAAATAAATATTTTTATTTGATTTTAAATAGATGCTTTCTAGGTGTCCCCAGTTCTAGTGCGGATACTAAAGTTCGAAAGAGGCTTCGATCTAATTCAATATGGCTTTAATTCTTTCATGTGTCATGTAAATAGAGTAATAATTTTATTTCTTTGAATTTGAGTCATGTAATTAAAGTTGGTTTATTTAATTTGGATTCTTGAGTCTAAGTAGGGTCAAATTGGTTTGTATTTAGTGAGTTTAGTAGTTGGATCCAAGATATGTATGGAATTGGGTTCAAGGTAAGCAAGAAGATTAGATGCATTCAACCACTCCAACAAATCAATCCAAGGTGGACGGTACTTCAGCAAGCATTGTTGGGTACCATGTCAACCTCTTGGTGTATACCTCATTAAGCCATATCACCACATGCCACGTCACCAAGGAGAATTAAATTCAAAGAAGCTGCACACTTTTCTCTTCTCTTTTTAAGCTTAGTTATGAGTTGTTTCAACCTCCCACCCTTATAGCTAGCTTAGGTCGCAACTTTCCATAAAAAGCTCCATGTAATTTAAATTTAGGTTGCAACTTCCCATGAAAAGCTCCATGTAATTTCAATTTTTAAAAGTCCCTTGAAAGCTTATAAATACTATTCCAAGCTCTCTTGTAAAGACAATTTATGATGAATGAAAGTTGAGTTTATTTTCTTTCATTTGTGTTGGCAAATGTCCTCCGAGAGGGAGTGGGTGAGAGGCCCTTAGCTATTTCAAGAAAATCATTTCCACCCCAAGATCCATTAGCCATTCTTCACCCCATCCCATCTTCCAAGGTGCAAGAAGACTCTACAAAGAAGGCCGACAAACTACCTTAAATCCGCCAAGCTTCATCTTAACTTCAACCAGCATTTCCTTTTCCTTCATTTCATACTTCACCAAAGTTTTATGTTCTTAACTCTAATTTGGTTTGTATAGGATCCCCGATAATTCCAGGTTCTAAAGAAGAAGGTCTTCCATGACGCGAAACAGATACAAGAAGTCCTGCAACTAGAGGAATCTCCTTGTCATCCAAAAACTTCAACCTTGAGTGTAAAGATTCTAATCTCTTATATATTAATGGCCGGGTACCCTTCTTTCAACATTTTTCGATCTAAAATATTAGAGTAACTAAGCCCTAGCCTGTGTGGTTTCTTAGCCACAAAGATCCTTTCTCTTTACTATTTTAAAGGATTTTCCTCCAAGTTTAGTTTAACATGCAAATCCCTTCATGAAAATTTCTGTTCTTTTACATGAAAATGTAGCCTAGCTTCACTTCATTTTTCATTTAGTTATTACTATCTCTTCCTAGATTGCATCATTCCACTCATCCCTATCAAATTGGTATCAGAGCATGGTAGGTTAGGGCATATTTTTTTCATTTTCTGCATTTTTTGTTATTTTCTGCAATTTCTGCATATAGCATATAGGACTGAAATTTTATTCATTTAAGGATGGATTCATGGAGTTCTTTCCTACTTTTGTAAATCTTAGCTTATATTAGACTCCAAAATTAAGTTATGCCAATTTAAGCCAGATATAGAAACTTTTTCAATAGGTTTCAGATCTGAGGTTTCTTTTAACATTTGCATGAAAGTTTTCTTTTTAGTACATTAGATACCTAAATTTTAATCACATTTTCAAATCTGAAGTTTCCCTCTAATAAAACTTAGAATTTAAAATTTAAAATTTAAAATTTAAATTCTGAAATTTGAAATTTGAAATATGAAATTCAAATTTAAAATTTAAATTTGAAATTTAAATTTTGAATTCTTGTTTAGTTAGTTATAACTTGTTTGAAGTTACATTCTTAATTAGTATAGTGACATTGCTTTGTTGCATGCCATCATTTGCATAAGCTATCTTAAGGCACTCCCATCACAAGATAAGAGCAGAATTTCATCACCTGTCCTTAGCCCAAAACCACAATCCTACATAACGAGCCTAGCCTTTAATTAAAAAAAAAGAATTAGACCTAAATTGCTCTAGTGAGCTAGGGACACCCACTGGTCGGATTCAGGCTAGTGTCGAGTCACTGTGTCAATTACTCTGTGTGTGCTCCGTGCTTAGCGTCTAGAATGGTGGTTCAAGGGCTTGTGTGCTGGTCCACCTCTTGGCCAATCTAAAATTGGTGTCTAAACCGGCAATCAGGGACCTACACTCCTCTTACACCTGCCTGGCTAGGTGCTGAGTTACTATAGATTAGTTTGCCACTTTGATTAGGCATCTAGTTTGGGCTATAGGTTTTAGGAGCCCTTAGTCGTTATGATCGGCTTGTGTGCCTAATTGCATTGCATGACAACTATATCAGGGACCCTATACCAACACAATCCAGGTCAACCCAGTATAGCCATGGACCCAAATCTAGAAGTTTTAATGAGGACTATGACTGAGCAGTATAATCAATTGAACACTAGGTTTAACCAGATGCAAGAAAGGATTGATTCCTTAGAAGAATCTCATATGACTCCTGCTGAGCCTCAATCATCCAGAATGACACCTCTAAATCCTAGAGTCCAATATCCTGAACCTATTGTTGAACCCCACCAAAGAAGACCTCATCATGACTACATTGATCAAGATGAAAGAGCCCTTGGGAGTATCCGACTTGATGCACCCACTTTTGATGGGGACCCAGACCCTAAGGTGTACATAGATTGGGAGGAAAATATGGACCAATATTTCGAATGGTATGAAATGTCAGAGGACAGAAAGTTCAAATTTGCCAAGCTTAGGCTAATCCGACAAGCTAGGTTATACTGGAAAAATGTTGAGTGACTATGTAGGCAAAGAGGAGACATGCCAATAGGTACTTGGAGAGCCATGAAAATCAAGCTTATGGAGAAGTACCTACCTATTTCCTATAAGCAAAGGTTACTGGACCAATGGCAATGGCTAAGTCAAGGGAATAGGCCTGTGTCGGAATACATCGCTAAGTTTGATGAATATGTTATGCGATGTAGTATTCTTGAATCAGAAGATGAAACCCTATCCAGATTTAGAGTCGGTTTAAGGGAAGAGATTCAAAGAGAACTGTTCCTTAGAGAAGTCCATAATTTAGAACAAGCATACCAGGTAGCTAGGGACTTCGAAAGATTTCAAAAAGTACCATTTATCCGTCGGTCCGAACCCAATAAGATGAGTGCCCCAAGCCAAAGGCCTAATTCAAGCCAGACTCACTTTAGCCGACCCATACCCAATACTCCTTTAGTCCGAAAGATTGATAAAGGAAAGAGTCCAAAAATCCAAAGGAGTAATACTCAAAACATACATTGTTTCAAATGTCATAAGGTAGGTCATTATGCGAGTCAATGTCCTACTAGAGCCTTGCATATAGGAGAAGTAGAGGAGGAAATTGATGAATCAATTGAGAATTTGGAGGAAGAGATTTATGAAGCAGAAGTGAATCTAGCTGATGAATATGATGGAGATGAAGAAGTTTTAGACTCGTTTGAGTTTTTAGGAGTTGTTAGATGTATCTTGACCCGGACCAAAGAGCAGAAAGACTGGCATAGGACTAACATCCTACAAACTTTTGTCAAAATAGGAGAGAAAGCGTGCAAAATCATTATAGATAGTGGGAGTTGTGTCAATGCAATTTCAACTAATACTGTTAAGAGTTTAGGATTACCCACTACTTCCCATCCCAACCCTTATAAGGTTTCCTGGATAGATTCCACTTCGATACCGGTCAAGTTTAGATATCAAGTTCAGGTGCAATTCCATTCGTACCTAGAGAAAGTTTGGTGTGACATACTTCCAGTAGGGGTTAGTAGTATTATTTTTGGCAGACCTTGGTTATATAATCGTGATGCTACTTTATTCGGTCGATCCAATTCTTGTTCCTTTAATTTTAATGGAAAGAAGATAGTTATAAACCCTTTTTCACCCAAAGACAACATTAAGAGAGGGTCTAGTAACTTGAAGGAAAAGAAACAGGGGTTGCATTTGATGAATGATAAAGACTTAGAAAAGAAAATTAATGAAGATTCACCAATTTGGAAACCTATCGACCTCATTCCGTTACCCACTCATGAACAAATGTCTGAGTCCGCCGAGTCATATTTACATCATATTAAGGAATTGTATAAGGAGATCAGTAAAATTTAAATGAGCAATGAATTCTATAAGCATATGACCAATTCACGTAAACGAATGAAAGAATTCAATATAGGGGACTTTGTCATGGTTAAACTTAGACCTAAAAGGTTCTCACCGGGAACTGTAAGGAAACTGCATGCCCGAGGAGCTGGACCTTTCAAAGTATTAAAGAGAGTTGGACCTAATGCATATGTGTTAGAGTTACCATCAGATTATGGCATTAATTCAACATTTAATATTTCTAATTTGAAAGAATACAAAGAGCCGGCATTAATTCCTAGTGAGCTTTTTGGACCTTACCCAACCTTTAAGAGTGAAACCCTACCAGAGTATCCACCAGCAATTTAGCCAGAGCAGAGAGATAGGATTGAACGTATCTTGGATGACCAGGCAATTACCATAAAAATAAGGGCTATCAACGTTATCTGGTTCAATGGCAAAGAAGGCCAGAATCCGAGGATTCCTGGATCACCCGAGAGGATCTGCAGCAAATCGATCCAGACCTGCTAAAAAGGTATCAAAGTCAGACTAGCCCTTACTCGACAGGATCGAGTTCATCCCATCCCAGGAGAATTGGTGCGGATACCAAAGTTCGAAAGAGGCTTTGATCTAATTCAACCAGCCCTTACTCGATAGGGACGAGTTCATCCCATCCTAGGAGAATTGGTGCGGACACCAAAGTTCGAAAAAGGCTTCGATCTAATTCAATATGGCTTTAATTCTTTCATGTGTCCTGTAAATAGAGTAATAATTTTATTTTTTTGAATTTGAGTCATGTAATTAAAGTTGGTTTATTTTAATTAGGTTCTTGAGTCTAAGTAGGGTCAAATTGGTTTGTATTTAGTGAGTTTAGTAGTTGGATCCAAGATAGGTATGGAATTGGGTTCAAGGTAAGCAAGTGAGCTTGAAAATTGGATGCATTCAACCACTCCAACAAATTAATCCAAGGTGGACGCCACTTCAGCAAGCATTGTTGGGTACCATGTCAACCTCTTGGTGTACACCTCATCAAGCCATATCACCACATGCCACATCACCAAGGAGAATTAAATTCAAAGGAACTGCCCACTTTTCTTTTCTCTTTTTAAGCTTAGTTATAAGTTGTTTCAATCTCTCACCCTTATAGCTAGCTTAGGTTGCAACTTCCCATAAAAAGCTCCATGTAATTTGAATTTAGGTTGCAACTTCCCATGAAAAGCTCCATGTAATTTGAATTTTCAAAAGTCCCTTGGAGGCTTATAATACTACTCCAAGCTCTCTTGTAAAGACAATTTATGATGAATGAAAGTTGAATTTATTTTCTTCCATTTGTGTTGACAAATATCCTCGAAAGGGAGTGGATAAGAGGCCCTTAGCTACTATTTATTTTCTTCCATTTGTGTTAGCAAATGTCCTCCGAGAGGGAGATCCATTAGCCATTCTCCATCCCATCTCATCTTTCAAGATGCAAAAAGACTCCACAAAGATGGCCGACCAAGCTACCTCAAATCCGCCAAGCTTCATCTTAACTTCAACCTGCCTTTCCTTTTCCTTCATTTCATACTTCACCAAATTTTTATGTTCTTAACTCTAATTTGGTTTGTGTAGGATCCCCGGTAATTCCATATTCCAAAGAAGAAGATCTTCCGTGACGCAAAACAGATACAAAAAGTCCTACAACTAGAGGAATCTTCTTGTCATCCAAGAACTTCATCCTTAAGTGTAAATCTTCTAATATCTGATATATTAATGGCCGGGTACTCCTCTTTCAATATTTTTCGATCTAAAATATTAGAGTAACTAAGCCCTAACTTATGTGGTTTCTTAGTCACAAAGATCCTTTCTCTTTACTATTTTGAAGATTTTCCTCCAAGTTTAGTTTAACATGCGAATCTCTTCATGAAAATTTCTGCTTTTTTACGTAAAAATGTAGCCTAGCTTCACTTCATTTTTCATTTAGTTATTACTATCTATTCTTAGATTGCATCATTCCACTTCATCCCCCCCCCCCCCTCTTAACAGGACCGTCACTTTCTTGCTTCCACTTCAAGTTAATTGACATTTACGTGAACTGAAGAAAGAACAAAACAATTTATTCAAAACTCATCTTAAGAAAACAAGCAGGTGAATTTGTAATAATACATATCAGCAAGAAAAAACCATGATATTCAAGCATGAGAAGACTCTAGGGAATATGAACCATGTAATAATTCACAACCATGCACTTTCACTACTTGTCTTCATAAATAATCAAAAAATATTGGGTCAGGTAAGTTCACAGTCTCCATTATTTAGATCCAACTTGTCTTGGTCTTAGATATACAAGCTGGAGTTAAGTTCATCTCAAACAAGACAAGAGAGATGCACTACTGTGAGTCTCTGCTGGACAGCATGGAGGGAAAGGAATATTTGTCTTTACCAGTAAAAAGACTTAAGCTATGGATACCCAACCCCCAAAAACCCTAGCTTTGCATGAAGAAACCATTTCAATTCCTCCAAATCCAGAACAAAAAACTGCACTGTGAAACCCAGATACCAAATCTACCCAGGTAAAACCCCAAGATCGAAATCTTTCCCAGTTGTTTACGCCCTAAAAGCCTGAAAAAGCTCACCAATTCCGTGGCGCGAGATAGCGTTCGGCGCCTCCTGTTGCGAGGTATTCCGCGGCTCCGTCGCGCGGAATCTTAGAAACCATAGAGAAGGGAAACTAATTCAAAGAAAGACGAAGGAGAGAGAAGAGAAGGAGGCATGCCATTTAGAGGAAGGGGCTGGCGAAAGGGAAGAAGGCGAGTTGTTTTGACTCTGTTTTAGTTTGCGCGCGGAGCAATTTTGTCTTTTTCTCCCGATCGTGAGCCCACCCCTCCCCGGCGCGTTTTAGAAGCTTCTTAGTCGCGCCCCGCCCCCGATTCTGTTTTTTTTCTACCGGGAGAAGTCTCGTTGCACCACCGTCCAGTGCAGCAAACGCTCATCGACAACATGACTTAATTGATCATTCATTTGATCACAACCAAGCTAATATACTTACTATATCAAAATATAATATAATAATTTTTTTTTAAAAAAATCTTTATGCATCAGACTCTATGCATAAAATATAGATTAAATACAATTATTAGCTATACATCCGTATAAGAGTGTGCTAAAAAAAAAAAAAACTTTGCAAGTACACTCGTACAAATGCACGATTAATACACATTTCAATGCATGCTTTATGCATCGGAGTCCAATGCACACAGACTTTTTCGTCTTTCCCTTTTCTCCTAGGCCCAAGCCCAACCCTCTCTGCTTCGCCCCTTCACCTGAGCCCGCCCCTTCGCACCTCCATGGTCCGTTCTCGCGGCATCACCCATGCCCCTCCCCTCACGGGATCACTCCACCCCTTTTTTTTTTTAATCAACTCATGGCATTTTAATTATTGTGTGCATGTCTTGGTCCACGTAATATGTGCAGATTAGAAGGATCATTCTTGTTAAAATAACCAACTAAGAGGATGATGCAAGTAACAAACCAGTATAATCTATCACACTTACTTCCTGAGCATGAGCTGGAGTTGCAACTTTGCCAGTCCCAATAGCCCAAATTGGCTCATATGTGACTAATAAAAGCCACGTGGTAATCAATTAACTAAAGCGGCCACTAGGTAGCCCTAAGGCGGCCCCGGTAACAAGAGCAGCCCCTAAACGGCCCCAAGGCAGCCTCGATAACTAGAGCAGCCCCTAGGCAGCCCCAAGAAGGCCCCTAGGCGGCTCCGGTAACAAGAGTGGCACCTAGACAGACCCAAAGCGGCTCCTAGGCGGCCTCGATAATAAGAGCGGCCACTAGGCGGCTCCAAGGCGGCCCCTAGGCGGTCCCGATAATAAGAGCGGCCCCTAGGTAGCCCCAAGACGGCTCCTAGGCAGCCCCGATAACAAGAGCGGCCCCTAAGCGGCCCCAGGGCGGCTCCTAAGCGGCTCCGGTAACAAGAGCGGCCACTAGGCGGCCCTAAAGCAGCTCCTAGGCGGCCCCAGTAACAAAAGCGGCCACCAGGCAGCCCTAGGGCGGCTCCTAGGCGGCCCCGATAACAAGATCAAGCTCCTAGGCGGCCTTGCCTACCAAAAGAGACATTGACATCTCCCCCCTTTTTCTGCCTTATCCTCATGGCTCACCCCGACTCCCTAGATAGGCCTTCGTGTGGACGGAACAACCATCCCTGATCCCTGCATATTTAATAGGATAAGAACTGTCAGTCCTGGCATGATCCTCAAAGGATCATAACCCAAAAAGTCATTAGCAAAATTTAATGACTCTGGCCAAATAAGCCTCAAAAGGTGATTATCTGTCATAAAGCGCCAATCACCTCGAGTCAAAAAAACCACTAAGGTCCAAAAAGTCATTAACAGAATTTAATGACTCTGGCCAAATGAGCCTCAAAAGGTGATTATCTGTCATAAAGCGTCAATCACCTCAAATCAAAAAAGCCACTAAGGTCCAAAAAGTCATTAGCAAAATTTAATGACTCTAGCCAAATGAGCCTTAAAAAGTGATTATCTACCATAAAACGCCAATCACTTGAAAAGCCACTAAGGCCCAAAAAGTCATTAGCATAATTTAATGATTTTGGCTAAATAAGCCTCAAAAGGTAGCTATCTGCCAGCGCCAATTATCCAGAACTAGAAGATGCGGATCCAGTCCGACCAACTCTGACATTCTATCCATAAGAGCACTAACACATCATGAGATCTGGATATGAGTGAGCGAACCAGACAAGTGGAAGAGGTTAATAAAGGGAAGTAAGATCAAGAAGAAGGGGGACCAATTTTGAACTTCCAACAATCCACTTCTCAAAAATTTCGACTGTGTTCCTGGTCTTTAACTTGTGCGTTGGAGGGTCCCCGCTGGAATACTCAGCCGTGGGACTTCTTGCAGGCATTGAAGACGGAGGAATAACTCTGATATCTCTCTGGAGTGACGACTGATGCTCAAGGACGCCAGCTCAAAGTGACCGCGCATCAACAGATTGGCGCACTAGGTAGGGGGACGATGGCGACGAGTTTGCCTTTCTTTAAGTCCTAATGGAGCCAACACATGTTCAAGAAGCTTCTTCTAGTTCCGCTGGGGGGCATCCCCTTCAGACCGGCCCATCAGAGGCCGACTTTCCTACTCCTTCATCACCATTGATATTGGCCATCCCACAGGAGCAGCTAGCTAACCTCACTCAACAGGTCCAAGCCCTCATTGGGGTGGTCCCTGAGCTGTAGAAGCAGCGGCCTACCATCGCTCAGCGACAAGCTAGACTTCTCATGCCGCCCCAGACTACTGCACCAACTAGTCAACAGTTTGCGTATAGAAGATTCTCTCAAAAGGAGCGCCCTCATCGCCAAGTTCCATCCAAGCACTATCACCGGAAAACCCCCAAAAGGTCTTGGTCTCTGACTCTTCATTTCGGTAGCTGCGGGCGGCGACGATGAAAGGAACCCTGAGGTTTATATCATCATCAGCCTCATTACTCTACCTCTTCATCATCTAAACCGACAGGCAAGGACATTAATGACCGGATGGAGAGACGTTTGGAGGAGCAGGACCGGCGCCTGAAAAAGCTCAGCTAAAGGCTTAATGATCACTCGGGGGCGGAGTATGATACTCGCCCCCCCTTACCTATCTGATTATGGAGGAACGGATACCTCACCGGTTCCGTCTCCCCCAACTGGATCCATATGATAGTACCACGGATCCTTTGGATCACCTAGAAAGTTATAAATCCCTCATGCAAATACAAGAAGCCATTGATGCCTTGCAATGTATCACATTCTCTGCTATTCTCCGGAAGGCTGCTCGTGCCTGGTACTCTCGGCTACTCCCATGCAGTATTGATTCTTTCCAGCAGTTGGAGAAGGCCTTTTTGGCACAGTTTGATGCCCGTCGGAAGATCCCTCGAGTGGCTGATTGCCTTTTCTCCATTCAGCAGAAAGAAGGGGAATTATTAAAAGACTTCATAGCTCGGTTCAAGGTGGCAGCCCTCGAGGTGTATCATTTGGATGATGCTGTGGCCACCTTGGCCTTAAAGCGAGGACTTCATCCTTCTCGCTTCACTTATTCTCTAGACAAGAAGCCCCACAGTTCCTATGCCGAGCTCTTGGACCGGGCGCATAAATATATCCACACCGACGAGGCCGACCTTACTCGGAGGAATGCTGATAGAGGAGCCAGCAAGAAACTGGTCTGTGAGGAGCCAAGCAGACTCCTCCCCAAGAAGCCCGAACCCCCTCGGTCGGATAATCGATGCCAGAACCTGTCCACTAAGGAAGAAAGCTACACACCTCTCCTTGCCCCGAGATCTCACATCCTTATGGAAATTGAAAGTGAGCCCTATCTCTAGCGCCCTCCTTCACTGAGAGCGGGTGCTACCCGCGACCGGAGCTGCTATTATCGTTTCCACAGGGATATGGTCACGACACTGATGAGTGTCGCAATTTGAAGCGTGCCATTAAAGAACTTATTCAGAGAGGCTATCTTGGAAAGTTCATCCAGAAAGGAGGATCGCCAGCCATCCCATCCATGATGGAGCCCCCGCCTATCCAGGGCAACATCGACAACACTCCGATGGAGTGAACGGTGGGCATGCTTTCATGGGGAGCGGCTTCATCCACTAAAAGACCAAAGGGGAGTGAGGGAATAGAAGATGTAAATCCCTTTCTTGAAAAGAAATTAGGGGGGAGGGGCAATTTGAATGATGATAGCGTAGTCGTCTCCATGACGATCGCTAAGCATCCTGTAAAAAGAATACTTGTAGATAGTGGGAGTTCAGTAGACATACTTACCTATGATGCTTTTGTTCGAATGGGCCTATCTCTTGATTCTCTACAACCTGTGGCCATGCCACTAGTCGGCTTCATAGAAGATTCGGTCAGGGTTGAGGGCGAGATCATCTTACCAGTCACAGCGGGATCGCCACCATGTTAAAGTATAGTCCTAATGAGATTCTTAGTGGCCCGAGTACCGTTGGCATATAACGCCATACTCGGTCGGCCCGGGTTGAACCTCTTGGATGCAGTCATATCTACTAGGCGTCTGCTCGTGAGGTTCCCTACTAATCAAGGGGTTGGCGAGATGCGCAGGGAGCAAAATCTTGCGCAGCTATGCTATCATATGGCCCCTAGCCCTCAGGAGATGATGACTCCTTCGACCCCGGTGCTGTTCGATCCTAGGGAGTCTGAAAGAAGAGGAGAATCAGCTGAGCGCCTACTATCTTACCCGCTAGGGGATGATCCCACAAAAACCGTGCAGATCAGCGAACTCCTTCCTTTGGAAATGAAAAATAAACTCCTTGCCTTCTTGCGGGCCAACTCAGATATTTTTGCACGGTCCGCTTCGGACATGCCTGGTATTCCTTCGGAGGTGATAACTCATAAACTCAATATTGATCCCAAGTGCTGACCCATTCACCAAAAAAGAGAAGTTTTGCCCATGAGTGGCAGAGGGCTATAGACGAAGAAGTGAACAAATTGCTAGCCACCGGCCACATTCAAGAGGCTCAATACCCAAGTTGGTTAGCCAATGTGGTCATAGTCCAAAAGGCAAGTGGAAGCTGGCAAATCTGCACTAACTTCATTGATCTTAACAAGGCATTTCCCAAAGATAGTTTTCTCCTGCCACGGATTGACCAGCTGGTAGACTCCACCTCCGGCCATGAGCTTCTTAGTTTTATGGATGCCTTCTTCGGGTACAACCAAATAAAGATGGACCCATCGGATGAAGAAAATACTTCCTTCATCACGGAGAAGGGCATTTACTATTA
The DNA here is from genome assembly GCA_900491605.1 of Calamus simplicifolius. NCBI lineage: Eukaryota > Viridiplantae > Streptophyta > Magnoliopsida > Arecales > Arecaceae > Calamus > Calamus simplicifolius. Next base: position 564,925 of record UESW01004705.1, on the reverse strand, counting down.
TAAAGTAATGCCTTTTGGGTTGAAGAATGCTGGAGCCACCTATCAGAGGTTGATGAATAAGGTCTTCAAAGATCAGATTGGGCGCAACATGGAGGTATACGTAGATGATATGCTGACTAAGAGCACTCGCATCGCCAATCACATTGCCGACCTGGGAGAAACATTTGATAATCTCTAGAGTCATCAGATTAAGCTCAACCCCCGCAAATGTGCTTTCGGTATTACTGCCAAAAAATTCTTGGGTTTCTTAGTAACCCAGCGGGGGATTAAGGAAAACCTAAAAAAGATCCAAGCTATTCTTAATATGCGATGGCTGGCCAACAAGAAGAAAGTGCAACGGCTTATCAGAAGAGTAGCCGCCCTGAGCCAATTCCTATCTAAATCGGCTGAGAGATGCTTATCCTTTTTTAAAGCCCTACACAAGGTTGATGGCTTTGAGTGGACAGACAGCTGCCAAAAAGTCTTCGAGGAACTAAAAGAATTCTTATCCATACCGTCGTTACTGTCAAAGCCCAAGGAAAAAGAAAAGCTTTTTATCTAACTGGCCACCACTTCGGAGGCGGTTAGTTTTGTCTTAGTCCGGCTCGACCCAGATGGGATGCAGAGCAAAGTGCTTCATGATGCGAAGGTCCGATACTCCAGAACGGAGAAGATTATCTTTGCTTTGATCATCTCTGCTCAGCGCCTTCGACCATACTTCCAGGACCACTCGATCGTGGTGCTCACGGATCAGCCTCTCAGAACTATTTTGGCTTGCCCTGACACCTCGGGTTGTCTGGCGAAGTAGGCTGTTAAGCTGGAAGAGTTCGATCTTTCATTCCAGTCTCGATCTGTCCTTAAGTCACAAGTGCTAGTTGACTTTCTAGTAGAATACACTTGGATCGATGAGCAGGTCAGCGACATCCAAGTGAAATGCCCAGCTGCTAAAGAGGATTCAGTGGAGGCTTGGATTCTCCATGTTGATGGCGCCTCTAACTCTCAAGGAAGTGGAGCGGGCCTCATCTTGGCAAGTTTGGAAGGCATAGTCCTGGGATACGCCCTTGATTTCTTTTCAAGACGGGACCAACAATCAAGACGAGTACGAGGCCTTGTTGGCCAAAATTAAGCTTGCTCAGGAGCTTGGAGTAAAGCTCCTTTGAGCCTTCACCAATTTTCAGCTTGTCTCCGGACATGTCATTGGAGAGTTCGAGGCTCGCAACCCTACTATGTCTCGATACCCGAGTAAGGTTAAGTTGCTAACCTCCTCACTGGTTTATTTCACCATCAGCTATATTCACAAGGGAGAGAATGCTAGAGCCGATGCATTGTCATGGCTAGCCACTTTGGCGGATGATTGCCTGGGAAGAGCGTACGTTGAGCACCTGGAGAGCCCAAGTATCGATTCGGCAGAGGAAGTTGTATCAGTCATGCAAGAACCAACATGGATGGATGCATATATTCACTACCTCATTGATGGCTCTCTCTCCAACGACCCTGCAAAAGCTAGGCTGCTCAAGCGGAAGTCAATCAAGTTCGTGCTGTTGAATGGGTGCTTATACAGGAAGTCCTTTTCTCATCCCCTTCTTAAGTGCATCGGTCCGGCGGATGCTAATTATGTTCTCAGGGAAATCCATGAAGGTATATGTGGGAGTCATATGGGGGGCAGGTCTCTGGCGCATAAAGCTCTCCGCCAGGAATATTACTCGCTCACTATGCGGCAAGATGCCGCTGAGCTGGTTCAAAAATATGGCCGTTGCCAGCGGTACTTCAATATCCAGCGGCAGCCGGCTTATTAGCTAAATCCACTCTCTACTCCCTGGCCCTTCGCTAAATGGGGAATGGACATTCTTGGGCCTTTTCCCCTGGTTTCAGGGCAGCGAAGATTCTTATTGGTCACCATCGACTATTTTACTAAATGGGTCGAGGTCAAGGCGTTAGCCAAGATCACTGAAAATAAAGCAAGGACATTCTTTTGGAAATCCATCATCTGCTGGTTTGGCCTGCCCCATACCATGATTACTGAAAATGGTTGCCAGTTCGATAATTTGACATTCAAGGCCTTTTGTATCGAGCTAGGCATATGCCACCGATTCACTTATGTTGGGCACCCACAGACCAATGGAGAAGCAAAGGTTATGAATCAGACCATCCTTCGAGGACTTAGAACTCGGCTGGACGAGCTTAAGGGCAGATGGGTGGAGGAGCTCCCGAGTGTATTATGGACATATCATATGACTCACAGGGCCCCCATCGGGAAGACTCCCTTTGGCCTTATCTTCGGATCTGAGGTGGTCATCCCAGTGAAGATCGGTCTTCCTAGTCCCCGAGTGGAACTATATAAGGAGGATGACAATCCTGATCAATTAAGAGCTAATCTGGACTTCATCGACGAAACCCAGGATCTTGCATAGCTCAGGATGGCCACGTTCTACCAACGGGCCGAGAGATACTATAATGCTTGGGTCCGTTTCAAGACATTCCGTTAAAAGATCTGATCCTAAGAAGAGCTGAAGTGTCCAAACCGACTGAAGAAGGAAAGCTATCCCAAATTGGGAAGGACCATATCGAGTCACGAAGGCACTTCCGCAAGGAGCCTACAAACTTGAAGGGATGGATGGGCAGCCGATTCTGCGTACTTGGAATGCCAGCAATCTTCGTTGATATTACCAATAGTGAATGTACTTAGCGAATGATTATAGAAAGAAAGTTTTCGAATTTTACTTCCCAGCTTGGCATGGAAGTTTTTAAAAAAGGACCTCGGCAGTTCAGAGAACACAAACGCCCCGGACTAGCACGAGAAACCTCTGATGGTTCAAGTCTTGTGTTCTCGACGGCCTCGAGTCAAACTCCTGGGCCGGTGCGAGAAACCCTAGTGAAAGTTTTTAAAAATACCTCGGTGGTTCAGAGAACACAAACGTCCCGGACCGGCGCGAGAAACCTTCGGCGATTCAAGTCTTGTGTTCTTGGCGGCCCCGAATCAAACTCCCGGACCAATGCGAGAAACCCTCATGAAAGTTTTTAAAAGGACCTTGGTGGTCCAGAGAACACAAACGCTTCAGACCAGTGCGAGAAACCTCCAGCGATTCAAGTCTTGTGTTCTCGACGCCCCAAGTCAAACTCCTGGGCCGACGCGAGAAACCCTAGTGGAAGTTTTTAAAAGGATCTCAGCAGTTCAAAGAACACAAACATCCCGGACCGGCATGAGAAACCTCCGGCGGTTCAAGTCTTGTGTTCTTGGCAGCTCCGAGTCAAACTCCGAGGCCGGCGCGAGAAATCCCAATGAATGTTTTTTTTTAAGGAACCTCGGCGATTCAGAGAACACAAACGCTCCGAACCAGCGCGAGAAACCTCCGACGGTTCAAGTCTTGTGTTCTCGGCGGTCCCGAGTCAAACTCTCGGACCGACGTGAGAAACCCCCATGGAAGTTTTTAAAAGGACCTCGGCGGTCTAGAGAATACAAACGCCCCAGACCGGTGCGAGAAACCTCATGCGGTTCAAGTCTTGTGTTCTTGATGGCTCCGAGTCAAACTCCTAGGCTGACGCGAGAAACCCCAGTGGAAGTTTTTAAAATGACCTCGGTGGTTCAGAGAACACAAATGCCCCAGACCGGCGTGAGAAACCTTCGGCGGTTCAAGTCTTGTGTTCTCGATGGCCCCAAGTCAAACTCCCTGGCTAGCGCGAGAAACCCCTGTAGAAGTTTTTAAAAGAACCTCGGTGGTTCAGAGAATACAAACGCTCCAGACCGGCATGAGAAACCTCTGACGGTTTAAGTCTTGTGTTCTCGGCGGCCCCGAGTCAAACTCCCGGGCTGGCGCAAAAAACTTTTGTGGAAGTTTTTTTTTTAAAAAAAAGAGGACCTCGGCGGTTTAGAGAACACAAATGCCCCGGACTGACATGAGAAACCTCTGATAGTTCAAGTCCTGTGTTCTCGGCGGCCTCGAGTCAAATTTGGACCGATGCGAGAAACCCCCATGGAAGTTTTTTTTTTTTAAAAAAAGAGAACCTCAGCGGTTCAGAGAACACAAATCCCCCGGACCGGTGCGAGAAACCTCTGGCGGTTCAAGTCTTGTGTTCTCGGCGGCCCCGAGTCAAACTCTCGGGCCGGCACGAGAAACCCCCGTGAAAGTTTTTAAAGGACCTCGGCGGTTCAGAGAACACAAATGCCCCGGACCAGTGCGAGAAACCCCCATAAAAGTTTTTTTTTAAAAAAAAGAGGACCTCGACGGTTCAGAGAACACAAACACCCCAGACCGGCGTAAGAAACCTTCGGTGGTTCAAGTCTTGTGTTCTTGGCGGTTCAAGTCTTGTGTTCTTGGCGGCCCCGAGTCAAACTCCCGGGCCGGCACGAGAAACCTCTGTGGAAGAATTTTTTTAAAAAAGGACCTTGGCAGTCCAGAGAACACAAACTTTCTGGACCGGCATGAGAAACCTTCGGCGGTTCAAGTCTTGTATTCTCGATGGCCCCGAGTCAAACTCCCGGGCCAGCACGAGAAACCTCCATGGAAGTTTTTAAAAGACCTCGGCGGTCCAGAGAACACAAACGCCTCGGACCGGCGCGAGAAACCTCCGACGGTTCAAGTCTTGCGTTCTCGATGGCCTAGAGGACGATGGGTTAAGCTGACCGTTTATCAAGTATACTCATGGAAGTAGGGGTATTTTATCAAAGGCCAAACACCGAAGTATAATCGCCTAGAAAGCCAAAATACTACTAATGGAGAAGTTTTAAGACTCGACCAACGAATGGAATTATCAAAAATACTTTTTCATTAACTTCGTCATCATACAAAAGGCCAACCTTGGATGCATTACAAAATATGAAAAAGATAAGAAAAGTGTTGGCCCATATGGCAACCCAAGAGTGGGGGGTGAATTGGGTTCTTAAAAATTTTAACCTTTTAAAACTATTGGCTTTGAAATAATTAAGTGCAGAATAAATTTCAATCACAAATGAAGAGATAGAGAGAGAGACAATTAAAGCACGGCAAACACAAGAATTTTATAGTGGTTCGGTGTATCCAACACCTACGTCCACTCCCAAGTTCCACTTGGGTCCACACTATAATCAACTAGATTACAGCCGAGTTGTTTTACAAGATCACAACTCAAAACTTGTTGTTTCCCAGGGATCACAACGAACCCAGCTGGTTTTCGGGCTCACCAGCACAAAACCCTAAACACAAGCTAATCTAGCTTGTCCCGAGGTATACTACCTCCACTAGTTCAATCCCCTGATTGAACTAGCAAAAACAAGAAAGAATAATGTTTACAACACAGCTCCTTAAATGAGCAAATATTCAAAGTAAATAAACAAGTTTAGAAAAGCCTGATTTGAAGATGATTGGATTTGAGCTTTTCTTCTTTTCTTCTTTTCTCTTCTCTTTTAAGATGTTGAATCAAGCCTCAGCTTCGATTCTTCACAGATGTTGCAGATGAGAAGTTGGAAAATCACAAAAACAGAGCTTTTTCTTCTTTTGGAAAATCCTCGATTTTTCAAGTTGAACGCCTTGGATTTCTCTTTGAGCTTTTTGGAGTGGAAGGATTTGAATTGGATTCTTTTCTCTTGATTTCAGGCTCAAGACCTCTCGGATTTTTTCAATATGATTTCTCTATTTTTCCTTTTTCCTCTTTTTTCAAACGAACGCTCTTCCCCTTTTATAGATTCCTTTAATCCATTTTTGGGTGTGAAACTAGCCGTTGGAATGTACCTGAAAGTTTTTCCATACAAAATATAGCCGTTAGAAATTAGGTAAAAAAATATTACCGTTAGAGCTGATCTGGCAATTTAAAAATTTTTGACAGGTTGGAGTCGGCTCCAACTTTTCAGTCGGCTCCAAGTCGTTATCCAAAAATAGAAAGTTCTGAGTCGTTGAGGAGTCGGCTCGAAAAAGTAAGTGTCGGCTCGCCATGTTCAGGTGTCGGCTCCAAAAGACTGTAAGTGTCGGCTCCAAGGTAGTCAAAAAATGTGTTCTGTCCCCGTGTCGGAGTCGGCTCCAGACACTGTAAGTGTCGACTCCGAAACTCTGGGTGTCGGCTCCGGACCGTATCAAAAATCAGAAAGACATTTGATTGGCCATGGGGTCGGCTCCAGATTTCTAGGTGTCGACTCCAGGCTCTGAATTTTGAAACTTACCTTTGGCACTTGATTCAAAACACGTTTCTTGATGCCTTTTGATTAATCAAATATTTTTAAGCCCTGAAACACTTGTTAAATTTATTAGTAACAAATGAATATACTCAATTCCTTTATTAATCATCAAAATCAATAATTGGGTCAACAATCTCCCCTTTTTGATGATTATAAAAACATTGAGTATATGCATAGGATTCTCAAATCAAAATTTTCAAGATGTGATCCTCACAGGTAAGCTCCCCCTGAATAAGGTAGCTCCCCCTATGAAGTTCAATTTAACAATTGTTCTTCCTTTTGCTTTACATTTTAGTGTTTGATACCTATTCAGTTATATCAATTTTCACTTAAGCTTATGCATATCCAAAATAATTTAATACCAATCAAAGCATAACTAATCAATGCATATACGACATAACTTTCTCCCCTTTTTTGTAATCAACAAAAAGATTAAGAAGAGTAAATTGATAGATCAAAAGATAATTTCATTACATCAAAAAGTCAGGTATTACAAAGTGAAACTGAACTTTGTCAAACATCAAACTATACATCATTACATTAAGATTTCAAGATAAAACATCAAACAACACTTCATTGAATCAAAAGTACTTCATTACATGATAATCACATATTAGTTCTAATAATCCTTTGTAAATGTTCTAAATTTTTCCATCCCTTCACTCTGAGTCGCTACAAATTCTTTTAATCTTCTATCAACAAATGAGCATGCAGTCATGATCTTATCTTGAAGTTCAGCATTGCATCTGGAGTAGGTTTCTGAGTCTCCACAAATATCCTTAAGTTCTTCAAATATGTTCTTTAGATCATTCCTTAAGGATTCAGCAGATGAGCCAAGAGTGGATCAATTTTACTAATGCGATCATCAAAGAGTAAAGGGTCTCTTTTAAATTCATAAATGACTGTCAAACTCAGTCTTCATTTCTTCCTTCTGAGCAGCAAGTAGACTTTTAAGTTGCTCCAATTGAAGTCTGAAAATCCGACTGATGAAGTAGATGGAGGTACCGAAGGAGCAGGAGCAGGAGCAGGACTGCCAGGCTGTGGAGAAGGAACCCTCACAGACGGACCAGCCTCAAAAGGTGCTGAAGACCTCATTTCAGTGGCTCTCATCCAAACTGCCTTTCCTCCCATTGTCCATTAACCTTCACAAATCCCATCCGATGAACTGTAGCCAAACTATAGTAGTCAGTATGCCTAAGGTTCTTGGAAGGCTTCATTATCCAAAATCACAACTCCTTGGCTCCTGAAAACCATAGTCAAAATCATACCATAGGGTAGGGAAGATCTCCTTTTTCCTCCAGCCTCGGCCATATAGAAAATCATCATTGCAGCTAAGGTTTATGGGTTGACCAGTCAACACAATCCATCACCATGTCTCGCTCCGAGACATACTCAAATCGTCCGGTCTTAGGGAATAAAATTCTGCTGCAAATATTATGAAGTAACCTCAATTCCAAGGGCAATTGGTTAGCCCTAACCTCTTCAAATTCTTACTTCTCTCCCTAACATCCTTGACAGAGCATCTGACCTCTCACTGTGAATATCCTGCTAATCCGATATGGAATGCTTAGAAGATTTCCTAATTTCTGAAAAGTAAGGTGGATCTTTTACCTCTAACAGAGCTTACGATCCCACCATCACCTCTTGACAAATTGAAGTAAACTTCCTTGACAAGGGCTGGATAGGTAGGAACATCTAATGAGCACACTTTATCCCAACCTAGCTCTTTGAGTTGATTTCCAATTGAAAAACCCTCGGACTCAAAGAATTCAAATCACCTTTCTACCCATTGTAATTACTCTCCCGGCTAAGGTATCTACCTGAGGAGAAGAAGGGTGGATTGTCCGAAGGGTTGAGAATCCTCGCTCGGAGACGGCTCGCGGACGGGTCGCCTCGCCGAACGCTTCCCGTCACGGGCGCTCCAAGACAGATCCTCTCCTCTTAGGTGCCATTAGATCCTTAGGAAAGTTGAATAGAGTGGAATTTGAGTTGGGGAGGTTTTGAGAGAGTTTGGGAAGAGTTTGGTTAAGGATTTGAAAAGAATGAAATGACGAGGTGTCGACTCTGCCCTAATAAAGTCGATTTGGGACCCCCAGGTGTCGACTCCCGCAAAGTCGGGTGTCGACTCCAAATCGCTAACACAGTCAGCGCTCGAACTGGAGTCGGCTCCACTTATACGGGTGTCGGCTCCAAGGTCAGGGACCGAGAGCGACACAGACGAGGTGTCGACTCCTCAAACTGAGGTGTCGACTCCACTGACAGTTTCAGAGAAAAAAATGAGATTCAAACATCTGAAACTTGTCAAATAGGTTCAATAAAATTTTGAAAAATCTTTGGAATATGAAGAATCAAATTGCTCAGATGACTAGATAATTTGTCCTTAAAATTATGAAAGGAATATCAAGAAATTAATAGAAATCTAGATAGTCATTCCTTAGAGTTTCAAAATCATTCCAAAGGGTCACAAATCCCTAATTCACCTCTAAGATAACAAAATCTCTCTTCACTTAAAGGTTTTGTAAATATATCAGCTAATTGTTCTTCAGTATTAACATAATCAAGACAAATTTCATTATTAGCTACATGTTCTCTTATAAAGTGATATCTAATTTCAATGTGTTTTGTTCTTGAATGTTGAATTGGATTTTTAGTTAAATTTATTGCACTTGTATTATCACATCTAATAGGAGTTTTATCAAGTGTTATGCCATAATCTTCAAGTTGTCTCTTAATCCAAAGGATTTGAGCACAGCAACTTCCAGCTGCAACATATTCTGCTTCAGCAGTTGATAATGCAACCGAAATTTTGCTTTTTGCTAAACCAAGAGATTAAGTTACTTCCTAAAAATTGACATGCACCACTTGTGCTTTTTCTATCTAATTTACATCCAGCATAGTCAGAATCAGAATATGCAATCAAGTTTAATGTTGAGTCTCTAGAATACCATAAACCTACATTTTTAGTTCCACTTAAATATCTTAAGATTCTTTTACAGCAATTAAGTGAGATTCTTTAGGTTCAGATTGAAATCTAGCACATAACAAACAGCAAACATGATATCTGGTCTACTAGCTGTTAAGTAAAGAAGAGATCCGATCATACCTCTATAATATTTTTGATCTACTTTCTTACCATCTTCATCTTTGTCCAATTTGCATGAAGGACTCATAGGTGTTCCAAGTGGTTTGATTGACTCCATTCCAAACTTCTTGAGAAGTTCTTTTGTGTATTTTGCTTGATTGATGAAAATTCCCTCTTTGCTTTGCTTGATTTGAAGTCCTAGGAAGAAGTTGAGTTCTCCCATCATGCTCATTTCAATTCACCCTGCATTAACTTAGCAAATTCTTGACACAAAAGATTGTTAGTAGCACCGAATACAATATCATCAACATATATTTGTACTACTAATAAATCCTTGTCTTTTCTTTTCAAAAATAGTGTTTTATCAACATTTCCTCTTGTAAAATCATTTTCAATCAGAAATTTACTTAATCTTTCATACCAAGCTCTAGGTGCTTGTTTTAAACCATATAGTGCTTTGTGCAATTTAAAAACATGATTTGAAAATTCATGATCTTCAAAACCAGGTGGTTGTTCAACAAAAACTTCTTCATTTATAAATCCATTTAAAAATGCACTTTTAACATCCATTTGAAATAAATTGATATGCATATGACATGCAAATGCAGTAATAATCTAATTGCTTCTAATCTAGCTACAGGTGCAAAAGTTTCATCAAAATCAATTCCTTCTTCTTGATTATATCCTTTTGCAACTAATCTAGCTTTGTTTCTAATTACTATGCCATTTTCATCTAATTTATTTCTAAATACCCATTTTGATCCTATAACAGAATGATCTTTAGGTCTATCTACAAGAGTCCAGACATTATTTCTAGTAAATTGATTTAATTCTTCTTGCATAGCTAACATCCAATTATTATCTTTTTCAGCTTCTTCAATAGTTTTAGGTTCAATTTGAGATACAAATGCAAGATGATTATTGATGTTTCTCATTGATGATCTAGTTCTTACTCCTTGAGATGGATCACCTATAATTAATTCTTTTGGATGACCATAGGCATATCTCCAATCTCTAGGAAGATCTACATCATTATGATTTGCATCAACAACATCAACACTAGGAGAATCATTATCTTTAGCTTCTTGTTCATGATCTGAAGATACATCTATATTCAATTTTTCAATATCTCTTTCTAAATGTTTGTATCTTCCTCATCATCAATCTTTCCTGAACTCGATGCTAAAGATTCATCAAAAATTACATGAATAGATTCTTCTACAATTAAGTTTCTCTTGTTAAACACTCTATAGGCTTTACTAGATGTTGAATATCCTAAGAAAATGCCTTCATCAGATTTTGCATCAAATTTTCCTAGATTATCTTTACCATTATTATGAATGAAACATTTACAACCAAATGCATGAAAGTAACTTATGTTTGGTTTTCTATTGTTCCATAGTTCATAAGGAGTTTTCTTAATGATTGGCCTAATTAAAGCTCTATTAAGAATGTAACATGCCGTGTTTATAGCTTCCGCCCAAAAGTATTTTGGTAGGTTGCTTTCACATAGCATGGTACGGGCCATGTCTTCTAAAGTTCTATTTTTTCTTTCAACTACTCCATTTTGTTGTGGTGTTCTAGGTGCTGAAAAATTATGATGGATGCCATTTTCAATGCAAAAGTTTTCAAATAAATGATTTTCAAATTCAGTGCCATGATCACTTCTAAGAGACACTATGGTGTTGTTTTTCTCATTTGTGACCTTCTTGAAGAATTTCAAAATAATGGAAAGGTCTCATCTTTATGAGCTAAAAATAATACCCAAGTGTATCTAGAATAATCATCTACAATCACAAGACCATATTTCTTTCCTCCTAGACTTGTGGTTCTAGTAGGTCCAAAAAGATCCATGTGAAGTAGTTCAAGTGGCCTAGAAGTGGAAACAATATTTTTAGTTTTGAAAGAGTTTTTAGTTTGTTTTCCAAATTGACATGCATCACAAATTTTGTTATTTTCAAAATCTAGTTGTGGAAGACCTTTTACTAAATCCATTCTAATTAATTTTGAAATTAGGTGTGTGCTTGCATGACCTAATCTACGATGCCATAACCAACCAATCTCATTCATAGCATTATTAGCAACTAAGCAATGATTACTAGTAGACAAATTGTCTAAATCAATCAAGTATACATTGCCATTTCTATTTCCAATAAAAACAATGCTATTATCAATGGGATTAGAAACAGTGCAGATAGAAGCTTCAAATGATACTTTAAAACCTTTATCACATAATTGACTAATACTAATTAGATTATGTTTTAAACCATTGACATATAAAACATTTTCAATATATGTGGAGGGAGTTATTTGAATTTTACCAAACCCCATGATTTGGCCTTTGCCATTGTCACCAAACGTAACAACTCCTCCTCTTTTGCTTTCAAGGGTGATGAATTGATCCTTGTCACCCGTCATGTGTCTTGAGCAGCCACTATCGAGATACCACTTTCGCTTTGATCTTTTGGCCGCAAGACACTCCTGCAAAAATGATCAAGTCTTATATTTAGGTACCCAAGCCTTCTTGGGTCCTTCATGGTTAGTAGCATAAAAGATTGTTCCTTTGGGAACCCATATTTTCTTTCCTTTACTACTTAAATTCTTGTTACTATTTCTTGCCTTACATTCATAGGATTTATGGCCTTTCTTGTTACAATAATGACATGTAACATCATCTTTATTTGGTTCTTTTCTAAAAAGTTTTTGACAAATTTTGTTTTATGTTAGGCCTATATCCTAATCCAGCCTTATCAAATATAGCTCTTTGATTACTCAATAATAAATTAAGTTTTTCAGAACTATAATGAATTTATCAACAATATTTTTATATTTATCAACTTCCTTCTTTAATTTATCATTTTCATTGAGATTGATTCTCTTTTTTTGTCAAATTTCATTTTCAGATTTCAGCATCTTAATCTCATTAGTAAGATTATCTTTTTCTTTAATGAGAATTGAATTATTATTTTTCAAAAATTTGTATTTCTTTTTCAAAACTTTAAAATCATCAACTAGTTCATTAAAAGCTTCAAACAATTCATCAAATGCAAATCATCACAAGGGTTTTCAGAACTTACCTCGTTGTCATCGTTTGCCATAAAGCAAATGTTTGCAACTTCTTTTTGTTCTTCCTCTGAAGAGGATTCATCGCTGTCACTCCAAGTTGCAATATACGCCTTCTTTTTCTTCTTGTAGGCTTTCTTCAGTTGAGGACAGTCATATCTAAAATGCCCCGGTTTCTTACACTCATAACAAATTAAGGGCTCTTTTCTTTTTTTTGTCCTTCTCTTTCTCCTTTTCTCCTTCCATTTTTTCCAGATTTCTTCTTGTGGAAGGGTCTCTTCTTTGCATGAATTTCTTAAATTTTCTTGCAAGAGAGCTGTCTCATCATCATCATCTTCTTCATCACTGCTGCTTATATCCTTTTCTGCAGCTTTGAGAGCGATTGTCTTCTTTTTCTTGACTTCCTCCTCTTGATGTTGCTTCATTGTTAGCTCATGAGTCATCAAGGATCCAAGTAGCTCCTCCAAAGGTAACACATTTAAGGTCCTTTGCTTCTTGGATTGCAGTCACCTTCGCTTCCCACGATCTTGGAAGTGACCTAAGAATTTTACGCACAAGTTCAGAATTAGTATAGGTCTTACCTAGACTTTTCAAACCATTTACAATATCAGTGAATCTTGTGTACATGCATGTGATGGTTTCAGTTTGTTCCATGCTAAACAATTCATATTTATGCACTAAAATATTAATCTTTGATTCTTTAACTTGATTTGTACCCTCATGGGTAACCTCTAATCTATCCCAAATTTCTTTTGCGGAAATACATGTAGAAATTCGATTAAATTCATTTGCATCTAGTGAACAATATAAAACATTCATGCCTTGGCATTAAGTTGTGCCAACTTTTTATCATGTTCATCCCATTCCGTTTCGGCTTAGGAATCACCATATTATCTACTCTAATTGTGGGTGTGTGGACCATTAACTATGATACCCCATAAGTCATAGTCAAGTGCTTGAATAAAAATTTTCATCCTAGCTTTCCAATAACCATAATTAGTTCCATTAAACAAAGGAGGTCTATTAGTGGATTGACCTTCTAAGTAAGATGAACTAGCTTGAGCTGCCATTTGGATCTTTAGCTCTTGATCGTTAAACCAAATTCAAATGAGCACTTGCTCTGATACCAATTGTTGGCCCAGATGGCAACCCAAGAGGGGGGGTGAATTGGGTTCTTAAAAATTTTAACCTTTTAAAACTATTGGCTTTGAAATAATTAAGTGCAGAATAAATTTCAATCACAAATAAAGAGATAGAGAGAGAGACAATTAAAGCACGGCAAACACAAGAATTTTATAGTGGTTCGGTGTATCCAACACCTACGTCCACTCCCAAGTTTCACTTGGGTCCACACTATAATCAACTAGATTACAGCCGAGTTGTTTTACAAGATCACAACTCAAAACTTGTTGTTTCCCAAGGATCACAACGAACCCAGCTGGTTTTTCAGGCTCACCAGCACAAAACCCTAACACAAGCTAATCTAGCTTGTCCCGAGGTGTACTACCTCCACTAATTCAATCCCCCTGATTGAACTAGCAAAAACAAGAAAGAATAATGTTTACAATAACACACAGCTCCTTAAATGAGCAAATATTCAAAGTAAATAAACAAGTTTAGAAAAGCCTGATTTGAAGATGATTGGATTTGAGCTTTTCTTCTTTTCTTCTTTTCCTCTTCTCTTTTGAGATGTTGAATCAAGCCTCAGCTTCGATTCTTCACAGATGTTACAGATGAGAAATTGGAAAATCACAAAAACAGGGCTTTTTCTTCTTTTGAAAAATCCTCTGATTTTTCAAGTTGAACGCCTTGGATTTCTCTTTGAGCTTTTTGGAGTGGAAGAATTTGAATGTGGATTCTTTTCTCTTGATTTCTTGCTCAAGACCTCTCGGATTTTTTCAATATGATTTCTCTATATTTTCCGTTTTTCCTCTTTTTTCAAACGAACGCTCTTCCCCCTTTTATAGATTCCGTTTAATCCATTTTTGGGTGTGAAACTAGCCGTTGGAATATACCTGAAAAGTTTTTCCATACATGAAATATAGCCGTTAGGGGTTAGGTAAAGAAAATATTACCGTTTGAGTTGATCTGGAAATTTAAAAATCCGTTTCTGACAGGTTGGAGTCGGCTCCAACTTTTCAGGTGTCGGCTCCAAGTCATGTATCCAAAAATAGAAAGTTCTGAGCTCGTTGAGAAGTCGGCTCTGAAAAAGTAAAGTGTCAGCTCGCCATGTTCAGGTGTTGGCTCCAAAAGACAGTAAGTGTCGGCTCCAAGGTAGTCAAAAATCATGCGTTCTGTCCCCATGTCGGAGTCGGCTCCAGACACTGTAAGTGTCGACTCCGAAACTCTGGGTGTCAGCTCCGGACCATATCAAAAATCAGAAAGACATTTGATTGGCCATGGGGTCGGCTCCAGACTTTCTAGGTGTCGACTCCAGGCTCTGAATTTTGAAACTTACCCTTGGCACTTGATTCAAAACACGTTTCTTGATGCCTTTTGATTAAACAAATATTTTTAAGCCCTGAAACACTTGTTAAATTTATTAGTAACACAATGAATATACTCAATTCCTTTATTAATCATCAAAATCAATAATTGGGTCAACAATCTCCTCCTTTTTTATGATTATAAAAACATTGAGTATATGCATAGGATTCTCAAATCAAAATTTTCAAATATGTGATCCTCACAGGTAAGCTCCCCATCCTCTGCATCCTCATCTATAGGTTGAATATCCTCGAGGCCGCTTAGCTGGTAAACTCGAAGGATTTTTTCCTTGAATTTCTCAAAGCCTTTGGCATAGGCGCCAATGGCCGCCTCGCTGCACTCGGCTGCAAACTCGGTGGAACCTTTGTAAAGCTCCACAGCACTTCGAGCCCTTTGATTGGCTGCACTGACTCAGACCAAGGCTTTAGCCTGAGTAGCTGCCACCTTCTCCCTAGCCTGGGCCTCGGCGACGATCAACTTGGGCAAGGTTTCCCGAATCTCCTTCTCGGCAGAGGCCAATTTCTCCTCGGCGGAGACCAATCTCTCCTCCGTGGCCTAGGCCTCAAACTCAACTACATCCACCCTATTTCTGCCGCGGTTGCTCTGTCTTCAGCTTGATCTGCTCTAAGGAGGGCGCTTTCCAATTTCTCTTCCGTTGGCCTCAGCCTCGACATGGCTTTGACCAACTTAGCATCGACAACTCGGGCCTTTCTCTCGGCCTCCTCAGCTTGAGCCTTAAAAGATCAGCCCTCCTCCTCAGCAGCCCTCAGTGCATCGGACACTGAGGCTTCTTGAGCTTTGACCTCAAATAATTCTTGGGTCAGCTCATCAACCCGAATCTTGAGAGCATCCAGCTCGGGTTGGGCATGCTTCCGACTGCTAGAACCTCTGGTGTAAGCGTCCCAAAGAACAAAAGCACTGTTGACACCTGCGCATACCGAAGAGTTAGAGTACAATTATATTTAATCCAAGAAAAAGGATTAGTGCATTTACCTAAAGGATAGCAGTAAAGAAGGTGTCAAGAGACTTCTTCAACGGCTGACGTCGAAGCTCATCCTGAAGGATGGGCAGAGTCGAGCGATTAAGGAGGAGCTCTGCCAGGCGACCTCGGCGCATTGCGGTGGCCCTGGGCGTCAGCTCGGGGGACCATCATCGAAGGACGCTCCCGCCTCCTCCGACGGCGGGTGAGCGCCTGAAGGGTGGTCATCCCCAACTTCTCTTACCAGAGGTGTCGCCATTCTTTCTTCTGGTGCAACCTTGCCTTCGGCTCCGACAGAGACCGGGGATCTCTCTCTCGGCAGCTCCTCCTGAGTCCCGGCCAGAGGGATCCCCATCACGAATGTTTTGATGGGGGGATCCCCCCTTCTCGGTTTCACCACCAATGTGACCTCAGGGGAGGCGGGCGAAGCCACTCTGGTTCGGGGTGGTTCACCCCGCTCCGCCAATAGCAGCTCTGTGCAAGGAGGCATGATAGAGGACATGAGGGCTTCAAAAAGCTCTCGGTTCCTTTCTTCTATGGCCGAGTTTTTGTTAGGGCTGGTATCGAAAAATCTCCAAGATGTCTTTACCCCTTCGACATGGACATAGAAGAAATGGGACTTCCATTCCTTGATCTTAGAGAGCAAGTCCAGTTTAAGGGCTCTTTTGGGACGGGAGACGAAGCTCCACCACTCATTTTTCTTAGGGTTCCTAAGTTTGTACAAGGCCCAGAAGAGAAAACTCGGGCAGGGGCACCATGGAAATGGTAGAGAACTATAAACACATATTGGATTCGGATGGAATTTGGGGTCAACTACACCGAGACAAGGTTGTACCTATCTAAGAGATTCAAAAATAATGGATGAAAAGGGAGGTGGAGCCCACTCTTGAAGAATTCCTCATATAGTATGACCTCATCGGTCCGGCTGCATGTTACCTTATCGCCATGCCAAGGGGCAATAGGCATACGCTATCGGGTATACCATACTGGACCCTAATTTTTTCTATATCCTGGTCTTTTGTGGTGGAGCATATTCTCCCTAGGCCCGTGGGTATGGGTTCAGAAATTGGAGGGGATGCCTAGTGAGATGGTGAAGGTGATACCCTAGAGGGTGGAGAAGGAGCCCTAGCTGCCGAAGGAGCCCTAGCTACCAGAGAAGGAACCCTAGCCGAGGTCGGAGCAGCAGTCTTTGGGCAACCACGGAAGGTGACACTACCAGGGGCCCGATGGAAGGCTTGAAGAATCTTCTCCCTAGAGGGCTTGACTAGAGGTTTCTTACCTTTCCCATCAGTTTGGGGATCCATCAGGAAGAAAGGAATAGGAAAAAAAGGCGAAAGAAACTGACCTCGAAATGAAGGGACAAATGCAAAAGGAAACTCGGTGCTCAGAAGGAGAAGAAGAGGCAAAAGGATGATAGAGGTACTAGAAGACAAAAAGAATGGGCGGAAAAATATTAATCCCCCAAATTTTGAAGGCCCTGCTCATCATAAAAAGCAGAACTAGAAAGATCGGGCCATGGCCCAGGTGTCACCAGGCTATAAAGGAGGTACAATTCGTGCCCAGTAACAAGACGCCACTAGAATAATTCAACTATATAACACCCTGTTTTTCTCATCAATTACGAGGCATCTACCTTAAATAACAAAAAGACCTTGAGAAGACTTTACTTCTCCGGGAGTGCGTGCCCACTGTTAGCAGGGTACGACGCATGAGATCCAGCTATGCAGGGAATTTGTGCGCTCATTTCTCTTGGCAAGCGCCGTGCGCATTAGGGCCAAGACTCAAAAGCGAAAGAGCATATAATATGGCTAGTAAAAGCCACGTGGTAATCAATTAACAAGAGCGGCCATTAGGTGGCCCCGAGGCGGCCCCGGTAACAAGAGCGGCTCCTAGGCGGCCTCAGTAACAAGAGCGGCCCCTAGGTGGCCCAAAAGCGGCTCCTAGGCGGCTCCGATAACAAGAGCAGCCCCTAGGCGGCCCCGGTAACAAGAGCGCCCCTAGGCAGCCCCAAGGTGGCTCCTAGGCGGCTCCTAGGCGGCCTCGGTAACAAGAGCGGCCACTAGGCGGCCTCGATAACAAGAGTGGCCCCTAGACGGCCCTAAGGCGGCTCCTAGGCGACCCCGATAACAAGAGCGGCCCCTAGGCGGCTCCTAGACTACCCCGGTAGTAAGAGCGGCTACTAAGCGGCCCTAGAGCGGCTCCTAGGCGGCTCCGGTAACAAGAGCGACCACCAAGTGGCCCCAGGGCGGCTCCTAAGCAGCCCTAGTAACAAGATCAAGCTCTTAGGCAGCCTCGCCTACCAAAAGAGACATTGATGCCTCCCCCCTTTTTCTGCCTTATCCTCATGGTTCACCCCGACTCCCTAGATAGGCCTTCGTATGGACAGGACCACCATCCCTGATCCCTGTAAATTTAATAGGATAAGAACTGTCAGTCCTGGCATGATCCTCAAAGGATCACAACCCAAAAAGTCATTAGCAGAATTTAATGACTCTGACCAAATAAGCCTCAAAAGATTATTATCTGTCATAAAGCACCAATCACCTCGAGTCAGAAAAGCCACTAAGGCCCAAAAAGTCATTAGCAGAATTTAATGACTCTGGCCAAATGAGCCTCAAAAGATGATTATCTATAATAAAGCGCCAATTACCTCGAGTCAGAAAAGCCACTAAGGCCCAAAAAGTCATTAGTAGAATTTAATGACTCTGGCCAAATGAGCCTCAAAAGATGATTATCTATCATAAAGCGCCAATCACCTCGAGTCAGAAAAGTCACTAAGGCCCAAAAAGTCATCAGCAGAATTTAATAACTCTGGCCAAATGAGCCTTAAAAGGTGATTATCAGCCATGCAACGCCAATCACTTCGAGTCAGAAAAGCCACTAAGGCCCAAAAAGTCATTAGCATAATTTAATGACTCTGGCTAAATAAGCCTCAAAAGGTGGCTATCTGCCAGCGCCAATTATTGTTGAGAAAATTATTGAGAAATTATTTACCCAATTATTGATTTTGATAATTAACAAAAGCTATGAGTATATTCATTGTGCTTCTGACAAATTTGATAAGTGTTTCATGTATTAAGATTGGTTGTTTATTCAAATAGCACTTAGGAATCAGTTTTGAACCGAGTTTAAATAGAATTTACTTAAGTTCAGAACTTGAAGCCGACACCTAAAACCATTAGAGTCGACTCCAGAGTGTATCAGAGCAGTTATATATTTTCGGCATGGTTCGGAGTCGATACCTAGAGTTTCAGAGCCGACACTTGAGGTTTCAGAGCTGACACATAAATAAGTGGAGCCGACTCTAACCTGAGATATAGAGAAACTATTTTCTGCTTCAGAAGTCGTAATTGACACATGGATTTCGGAAGCCGACTCCAACCTGAGAACAGAGACTTGATTTTTTGAGCATTTCCAGGAGTCGACACATCAGTTTTCGAGAGCCGACTCCAGTCTGAGGGGAGTCGACACTTTATAAAGTCGGAGACGACTCCTCATCGAATCAACTTTTTACTATTTATGGAAATACGATCTGGAGCCGACATATAAAAAGTTGGAGCCGACTCCAACCTGTCAGAAATGATTTTCAAAAGTGCCAGATCAACTCTAACAGTAACTTTTCTTCACCTAACCCCCAACAGATCTATTTCTTTGTGTGAGGAAGCAATCCACCTACCCTGTAACGGCTATTTTCTCATCTAATCTCTATATAAAGAAGGGATTCGTCTGTTTGAAAAAGAAGAGCAAAATCAAGAAAATAGCAGAAAAATTGAGAGAAATTTGAAAAGAAAGAGGGAAAGAAAAATCTTTGAGTCCACGCTCATTTCAAGAGAGATTCAAGAACAATCCAAAAGCTTCAAATAGTTCAAGTTCAAAGGATTCTCAAAGAAGAAAAAGAGAAAAAGCCAATAAGCCCTAATTCCTCAAGTTCTCTTCAAAGCTTCGTCTTCAAGAATCAGAGCTACATCTTGATTCAACCAGTTAAAAGAGAGGAGGAAAAGAAGAAAAGAAGAAAAGCTCACATCAATCTTGCTTCAATCAGGCTTTTCCAACCTTTATTCATTTATATTGCATATTTGCTCATTTAAGGAGTTTTAAAATTGCTGTAAAATATTTATTGAATTGTTGTTTGCTAATTCAATCAGGAGATTGAATTAGTTGAGGTTGTTAACCTCGAAGTAAGCTAAGTATAGCTTACATTGGGTTTTGTGCTGGTGAACCCGGAAAACCAGCTGGGTTTATTGTGACCCCGTGTAAAATAACGAGTTAGAGTTGTGAGCTTGTAAAACAACTCGACTGTAATCTGGGTAATTATAGTATGGACCCAAGAGTTGCTTTGGAGTGGACGTAGGTATTGGTTACACCGAACCACTATAAATTTCTTGTGTTTGTCGTGCTTGCCTCTATCTCTCTCTATTGTGTTTTACATTGTTGCATTAATTTGCTAGTTAACTTAATTGGTTTTAAGTTTTAATTATTAATTTTTAAAAAAAGAACCCAATTCACCCCTCCCCCTCTTGGGTTGCCATCTGGGCCAACAATTGGTATCAGAGCTTATGCTCATTTCAGTTTGATCTAACGATCAAGAGTCAAAGATCCAAATGGCAGCTCAAGCTGGATCTTCATTTGCTGATTATCAATTCACAAATAGACCCCCTTTATTTAATGGTTCAAATTATTCTTATTGGAAAGCTAGAATGAGAATTTTTATTCAAGATTTAGATTATGAACTATGAAGTGTAATCATTAATAGACCTAGCACACTCACACACGTAGTCGATGGTTCAATGGTTCCTAAACTCGAATGGGATTGGAATGAGAACGATAGGAAAATGGCTCAGCTTAATGCTAAAGCCATTAATATTTTATATTATTCTTTATATGCAAATAAATTTAATAGAATTTCTACTTGCATTTCTGCTAAAGAAATTTGGGATAGACTAGAAGTTATCCATGAGGGTACTAATCAAGTTAAGGAATCAAAAATTAATATTCTAGTACACAAATATGAATTGTTTAGTATGGAACAAAATGAAGCTATTACATGCATGTACACTAGATTTACTGATATTGTAAATGGTTTAAAGAGTCTTGGTAAGACTTATACTAACTCTGAATTGGTACACAAAATACTTAGGTCTCTTTCAAGATCATGGAAAGCGAAAGTAACTACCATCCAAGAAGCCAAAGACCTCAATGTTCTACCTTTGGAGGAGCTACTTGGATCCTTAATGACCCATGAACTGACCATGAAACAATATCAAGAGGAAGAGGTCAAAAAGAAAAGAACCATTGCTCTTAAGGCTGTAGAAAAGGAAACAAGCAGCAGTGAGGAAGAAGAGGAAGATGATGAGACAGCTCTCCTAGCTAAGAAATTTAAGAAATTTATGCAAAGAAGGAGACCCTTCCATAAGAGAAAGTTTGGAATAAAAATGGAAGAAGAAAGGGAGAAAGAGAAGGACAAAGAAAAAGAAAAAGAACCCTTAACATGTTGAGTGTAAGAAGCCGGGGCATTTTCGATCTGAATGTCCTCAACTAAAGAAGGGTTACAAGAAGAAGAAGAAGGCCTATGTTGCAACTTGGAGTGACAGTGAAGAGTCTTCATCTGAATAAGAACAAAAAGATGTTGTAAACATTTACTTCATGGTAAACGACGATAACGAGGTAAGTTCTGAAACCCCTTATGATGATTTCACTTTTAATGAGTTATATGATGCTTTCAATGAACTAGTCATTGATTTCAAAAGTTTGAGAATTAAAAATAAATCTTTAAAAAAATAAAAATCTAAATCTTGTCAAAGAAAATGATAAACTAACTCATGAAGTTGAAGAATTGAAATCTGAAAATGAAATTTTAATAAAAAAAGAATCAATTTCCAATAAAAATGTTAGTTTAAAGAAAGAAATTGATAAATATAAAAATATTGTTGATAAATTTACATATAGTTCTAAAAAATTGAATTTGCTATTAAGTAATCAAAGAGCTGTATTTGATAAAGCTGGATTAGGTTATAGGCCTAACATGAAACAAAAGTTTGTTAAAAATTTCTTTATAAAGGAACAAGTTAAAAATGATGTTTCATGTTATTGCTGTAACAAGAAAGGACATAAAGCTTATTAATGCAATTTTAGAAAAATAAATAAGAATTAAAATATTAAAGGCAAAAAAATATGGGTTCCAAAAGGAACAATTTTTATTGCGACTAACCATGAAGGACCCAAGAAAGCTTGGGTACCTAAACATAAGATTTGATTATCTTGCAGGAGTGTCTTATAGCCAAAAGATCAAAACGAAAGTGGTGTCTTGATAGTGGCTGCTCAAGGCACATGATGGGTGACAAAGATCAATTCATCATCCTTGAAGATAAAAGAGGAGGAGTTGTTACTTTTGGAGATAATGACAAAGGCCAAATTATGGGATTTGATAAAATTCAAATAACTCCATTCACTTTTATAAAATATTTTATATGTTATTAGTTTAAAGCATAATCTAATTAGCATTAGCCAATTATGTGATAAAGGTTTCAAAGTTTTCTTTGAAGCTTCTATTTACACTGTTTCTAATCTCATAGACAATAGCATTATATTTGTTGGTAATAGAAACGGCAATGTATACTTACTTGATTTAGACAATTTGTCTACTAGTAACCATTGCTTAATTGCTGATAAAGCTAAAGTAAATGAGATTGGATGGCTATGGTATTGTAGATTAGGTCATGCAAGCACACACCTAATTTCAAAATTAATAAGAATGGATTTAGTTAAATGACTTCCAAAACTAGATTTTGAAAATAATAGAATTTATGATGCATGTTAATTTGGAAAATAAACTAGAAATTCTTTCAAATCTAAAAATATTATTTCCACTTCTAGGCCACTAGAACTACTTCACATGGACCTTTTTGAACCTACTAGAACCATTAGTCTAGAAGGAAAGAAATATGGTCTTGTGATAGTAGATGATTATTCTAGATTCACTTGGGTATTATTTTTGGCTCACAAGATGAAACTTTCTTAATATTTCTGAAATTCTTCAAGAAAGTCACAAATGAGAAAAATAATACCATAGTGTCTCTTAGAAGTGATCATGGAATAGAATTTGAAAATCATTAATTTAAAAATTTTGTATTGAAAATAGCATTTCATAATTTCTCTGCACCTAGGACACCCCAACAAAATGGAGTCGTAGAAAGAATGAATAGAACATTAGAAAATATGGCCCGTACCATGCTATGTGAAAGTCAACTTCCAAAATACTTCTGGATGGAAGCTATAAACACGGTATGTTACATCCTTAATAGAGCTTTAATTAGGCCAATTCTTAAGAAAACTCCCTATGAACTATGGCATAATAGGAAACCTAACATTAATTATTTTCATGCATTTGGTTGCAGATATTTTATTCATAATAATGGTAAGGACAATCTTGGAAAGTTTGATGCAAAATCTGATGAAGGCATATTTTTAGGTTATTCAACATCTAGTAAAGCATATAGAGTATTTAACAAAAAATATTTAATAGTAGAAGAATCAATTCATGTAGTATTTGATGAATCTTTAGCATCAAGTTCTAAAAAGATTGATGATAAGGAAGATACAATTTTACTTGAAAGAGATATCGAAAAGCTGAATATAGATGTATCTTCAGATCATGAACAAGAAGCTAAAAATGATGACTTACCTAGGAATGATGTTATTGATACTACTCGTAATGATGTAGATCTAACTAGAGATTGGAGATATGCTTATGGTCATCCTAAGGATTTAATCATAGGTGATCCATCTCAAGGAGTAAGAACTAGATCATCAATGAGGAATATCAATAATCATCTTGCATTTGTGTCTCATATAGAACCTAAAACCATTGAAGAAGCTAAAAAAGATAATAATTGGATGTTAGCTATGCAAGAGGAATTAAATCAATTTACTAGGAATAATGTATGGTCCTTAGTTGATAGACCCAAAGGTCATTCTGTTATAGGATCTAAATGAGTATTTAGAAATAAATTAGATGAAAATGATATAGTAATTAGAAATAAAGCTAGATTAGTTGCTAAATGATATAATCAAGAAGAATGAATTGATTTTGATGAAACCTTTGCACCTGTAGCTAGATTAGAAGCAATTAGACTATTACTTGCATTTGCATGTCATATAAATATTAACTTATTTCAAATGGATGTTAAAAGTGCATTTTTAAATGGTTTTATAAATGAGAAAGTTTATGTAGAACAACCCCCAGGTTTTGAAGATCATGAATTTACAAACCATGTTTTTAAATTACACAAAGCACTATATGGTTTAAAACAAGCACCTAGAGCTTGGTATGATAGATTAGCAAATTTTTAATTAAAAATAATTTTTTTAGAGGAAATATTGATAAAACCCTATTTTTGAAAAGAAAAGATAAAGATTTATTAGTAGTACAAATTTATGTAGATGATATTATATTTGGTGCTACTAACAATCTTTTGTGTCAAGAATTTGCTAAGCTAATGCAGGGTGAATTCGAGATGAGCATGATGGGAGAACTCAACTTCTTCCTTGGACTCCAAATCAAACAAGAAAAAGAGGGAATCTTCATCAACCAAACAAAGTACACAAAAGAAATTCTTAAGAAGTTTGGTATGAAACAAGTCAAACCTCTCGGAACACCAATGAGTCCTTCATGCAAGCTAGATAAAGATGAAGATGGTAAGCCTGTTGATCAAAAATATTATAGAGGTATGATCGGTTCACTACTTTATTTAATAGCTAGTAGACCAGATATCATGTTTGCAGTATGCTTATGTGTACGATATCAATCTGAACCTAAAGAATCTCTCTTAATTGCAGTAAAAAGAATACTTAGATATCTAAATGGAACTAAAAATATAGGATTATAGTATTCTAGAGACTCAACATTAAATTTGATTGCTTATACTGATTCTGATTATGCTGGTTGTAAATTTGATAGAAAGAGTATAAGTGGTGCATGCCAATTTTTAGGAATTAACTTAATCTCTTGGTTTAGCAAAAAGTAAAATTCGGTTGCATTATCAACTGCTGAGGCTGAATATATTGCAGCTGGAAGTTGCTGTGCTCAAATCCTTTGGATTAAGTGACAACTTGAAGATTATGGTATAACACTTGATAAAACACCAATTAGATGTGATAACACTAGTGCAATCAATTTAACTAAGAATCCAATCCAACATTCAATAACTAAACACATTGAAATTAGATATCATTTTATAAGAGAACATGTAGCTAATAATGACATTTATCTTGATTATGTTTGTACTGATAAACAATTAGCTGATATTTTTACAAAACCCCTAAGTGAAGAAAGATTTTGTTATCTTAGAGGAGAATTAGGAGTTTGTGATCCTTGGAATGAATTTTAAATCTCCTAGGAATGATTATCTAGAATTCAATCATTTTTTTTAATTTTCTTATAATTTTAAGGATTATTTTTCTAGATATTTGAACCCCTTGATTCATCACATTCCAAAGATGATTTAGCCAAAATTTGATGTCAATCCGGACAAGTTTCAGATCCTTTGAAAATCTATTATTTTTTTCTAAAATTATCTTAGAGCCGACTCCTCTGGTATTGGAGTCGACTCCAGTTTTGTCTGAGACTTTGGAGCTGACACTTACTTTTCTCGAGTCGACTCCACTTCGGGCGCTGACTGTGTTAGCGACCTAGAGCCGACACCTCGCTTTGCGGGAGTTGACTCCAAGTAGTCCCAGGTTGACTATTTAGGGCAGAGTCGACACCTTTCCTTTCTAAATCAACTCCTAACATTTCCAAACTCTTCCAAACCCATCCCAAAACCCTAAATCTCTCAAATTAGCCTCTTCATAGCACTTAATGGCACCCAACCATAGAGGATCGTTGTTTGGAGGAAGAGTGATGACGGGGAAGCGTACGGCAAAGCATCCGACGCGTGAACCTACTCCGGAGTCATCCTCTAGCTCAACCACATCCACTCCCAGTGCTATACCTAGCCCCTCCTTACCACAAATTGATACCCTAGCCAGCCAAATCATCACTATGGGAAGGAAAGTGAATTTTGATTTTTTCGAGGCCGAGGGTTTTGCTATTGGGCGACAAATCAAGGAGCTCGGTTGGAAAAAGATATGTCCCTTAGATGTTCCCACATATCCGGCTCTAGTCAAGGAATTCTACTTCATTTTGTCAAGAGGAGATGGAGGATTAGTCAGTATGGTTAGAGGAAGAAGAATCCATCTCACATCCGAAATTTTAGGTAATCTTTTGGATATCCATGTTGTAGGATTGATTGCTAACAGTCACAATGACCGGGCTGGTGCTTTGACAAGGATATTAGGAAGAGATTTTACTGAGTTTGAGGAAGTTAGGGCAAACCAGTTACCCCTTGAGCTTAGACTTTTACATAATATATGTGGTAGGATCTTGTTTCCTAAAAATGGCAGGTTTGAGTATGTCTCAGAGCAAGAATAGTGATTATAGACTGTGTTTGACGGGTCAGCCAATTAACCTAGCAGGAATGATGATTTGTACATGGCTGAGGCCGGGAACAAGAAGAGATCGACCTTGCCTTATGGAATGATCCTGACCATGACATTCAAAAGTCAAGGAGTTGTTATTTCTGATGGTGAGCTAATGAAAAACCTTAGGCACACTGATTATTACAGCTTGGCTACAGTGCATAGGATGGGATTCGTAAAGGTGAATGGCAGATGGGAAAGAAAAGATCATCTGATGAGAGAGCAGCCGATATTGGAGCCACTGCACCATTAGGGGCAGATCCATCAATGAGGCATCCATCACCAGAGCCTAGCAGATCATCACCACCACCGGCACCTACTCCAGTTCCTACACCTGTACCATTGCCTGTTCCTACTGCTGGTTTTTCTAGTGTTCAGTTAGAGCAGCTTAAGGAGTTATTTGGTATTCATAAAGAAGAGATAAAGATTGAGTTAGATAGTGGTCTTATGAGCTTGAGAGAGATATTCTATTCCTTGGAAGACAGAGTAAGCAAAATTGAATCATCCCTTGGATCATCTTCAGAAGCCTTGAAGACCGATCTTATGCATATATTTGAGAAAATTAAAGACATAGGAGGAGATTTGATGTATACTCTAAGTGTAATGCTGAGCTACAAGAGAAAATTACAGTGGCATCTGCATTTATTGATAGAAGATTGAATGAATTTATTAAAATTCAAAGTGAAAGAATG
This sequence comes from Calamus simplicifolius, assembly GCA_900491605.1. Lineage (NCBI taxonomy): Eukaryota > Viridiplantae > Streptophyta > Magnoliopsida > Arecales > Arecaceae > Calamus > Calamus simplicifolius. The sequence goes on along the minus strand of UESW01004705.1, from coordinate 537,983 downwards.
GGAAAAATTTTAGAAGAACTCAAAAGACTTCTTAGATTTTGATTAGCTTTTGATGTTTGATTTGCTTTTGATGTAATTAGAATTTGATGTTTAGGTTAATATATTTTGATGTTTTGATGCAATGGAAGCAACATTTTGTTATAGTTGAATGATGTATGAAAGCAATTGTGATGTAATGTTTTGATATCTTAATGAATATCATATTTGCTATCTTTGAACTTTGATATTGAGTGACTTGGATTGATTTTTGATTCACTTAATGTTTAATGCATTGATCTATACTATTTGCAACTTCTTAACCTTTTTGTTGATTACAAAAAAGGGGAAGAAGTAAATGATATTTGTATATGCATAAAAGTTATAATTAAATGTACAATGGGGAGAAGATAATAAAGAGAATGACACTTAAGAATAATACTTCAATGATACATTTTGTTCAAATGAATTCAAGATATGTATGAAGATTCAAAGAACTTAACATATGCACAAATTTTGGTGGAGCTACCTCATTAAGGGGGAGTTTAACTTTTATTGAGTAGTAATTATGCATTAATTGCTTATGCATATACTCAGTGTTTTTGTCATCATCAAAAAGGGAAAGATTTTTGGGGAAATTATTAAGAAATTATTTACCCAATTATTAATTTTGATGATTAACAAAAGCCATGAGTATATTCATTGTGCTTCTGACAATTTTGATAAGTGTTTTAGGTATTAAGATTGGTTGTTTATTCAAATGACACTTAGGAATCAGTTTTGAACCGAGTTTAAATAGAATTTACTTAAGTTCAGAACTTGAAGCCGACACCTAGAACCATTAGAGCCGACTCCATAGTATATCAGAGTAGTTATATATTTTTGGCATGGTTCGGAGTCGATACCTAGAGTTTCGGAGCCGACACCTGAGGTTTCAGAGCCGACACATGAATAGGTGGAGCCGACTCCAACCTGAGATACAGAGAAACTGTTTTATGCTTTAGAAGTCGGAGTCAACACATGGATTTTGGGAGCCGACTCCAACCTGAGAATAGAGACTTGGTTTTTTGAGCATTTCCAGGAGTCGACACATTAGTTTTCAGGAGCCGACTCCAGTCTGAGGGGAGTCGACACTTTGTAAAGTCAGAGCCGACTCCTCATCGAATCAACTTTTTACTATTTATGGAAATATGATCTGAAGCCGACACATGAAAAGTTGGAGTCGACTCCAACATGTCAGAAATAATTTTTAAAAGTGCTAGATCAGCTCTAACGGCAACTTTTCTTCACCTAACCCCCAACGGATCTATTTCTTTGCGTGAGGAAGCAATCCACCTACCCTGTAACGGTTATTTTCTCACCTAATCTCTATATAAAGAAGGGATTCATTCGTTTGAAAAAGAAGAGCAGAAAATCAAGAAAATAGTGAAAAAAAATCGAGAGAAATTTGAAAAGAAAGAGGGAAAGAAAAATCTTTGAGTCCACGCTCATTTCAAGAGAGATTCAAGAACAATCCAAAAGCTTCAAATAGTTCAAGTTCAAAGGATTCTCAAAGAAGAAAAAGAAGAAAAGCCAAGAAGCCCTAATTCCTCAAGTTCTCTTCAAAGCTTCGTCTTCAAGAATCAGAGCTATATCTTGATTCAACCAGTTAAAAGAGAGGAGGAAAAGAAGAAAAGCTCACATCAATCTTGCTTTAATCAGGCTTTTCCAACCTTTATTCATTTATATTGCATATTTGCTCATTTAAGGAGCTTTAAAATTGCTGTAAAATATTTATTGAATTGTTGTTTGCTAATTCAATCAGAGGATTGAATTAGTTGAGGTTGTTAACCTCGGAGTAAGCTAAGTGTAGCTTACATTAGGTTTTGTGCTAGTGAACTCAGGAAAACCAGCTGGGTTCGTTGTGACCCCGTGTAAAACAATAAGTTAGAATTGTGAGCTTGTAAAACAACTTGACTGTAATCTGGGTGATTATAGTGTGAACTCAAGAGTTGCTTGGGAGTGGATGTAGGTGTTGGTTACACCAAACCACTATAAATTTTTCATGTTTGTCGTGCTTGCCTCTATCTCTCTCTCTCATTGTGCTTTACATTGTTGCATTAATTTGCTAGTTAACTTAATTGGTTTTAAGTTTTAATTGTTAAATTTTTTTAAAAAGAACCCAATTCACCCCCCTCCCCCCTTCTTGGGTTGCCATCTGGGCCAACAATTATCTAGAACCAGAAGATACGGATCCAGTCCGACCAGCTCTGACATTCTATCCATAAGAGCACTAACACATCATGAGATCTGGATCTGAGCGAGCGAATCAGACAAGTGGAAGAGGTTAATAAAGGAAGTAAGAGAAAGAAGAAGGGGACCAATTTTGAACTTCCTAACAATCTACTTCTCAAAAATTTCGGCTGTGTTCCTGGTCGCTAACTGAGCATCGAAGGGTTCCCGCTGGAATACCCAGCCGTGGGACTTCTTGCAGGCATTGAAGATAGAGGAAGAACTCTGATGTCTCTTTGGAGTGATGACCGGCGCTCAAGAATGCCAGCTCAAAGTGATCGGGCATCAACAGCAATAACTCCATTTGTCCAGTCTGATATACGCAAAACAAAACAACCTAGCATTAAACATAAAGAAATATTGACACATGCATTACATGCCATAAAATCGGATGACATAATTACAGAAGACCTATAATTATTTTAAACAATAATATTATTTACTTGGGAATGAAACCCAATTATCTTAAAATAGTACATGTAAACCAAGTATATTTTGCAAGATTTCAAAATCTTCAATGTAATGCTCTCTGAAAAAGAAACTCTCCACAAGCCTTTCCAACAAGATCAAACCTGTTGTTGATGTCAAATCACTTTCCTCAAACACTGGTGAGCATCTGGTTGTCTTTTCTTCTGATCTTGAAAACTTTCGGTAGCTTTGCTTCGATCAGAATCCTGCAAGAAGTCTCAGAGCCCGATGATTTTGGCGGGGACCCTTCGATGCTTAAGTAAGTGGTCTGAGTAACAGATGTGTGTTCGAGAAAAAATTTAAGAGTTTTCTTGGATGAACTCTTGTGAGCATTCAAGTGTTCATACCTAGTCGGGGTCCCTCTTACCCGATTTATGGATACTCGACCATTTCGAGGTGTAGCCATCTAGCGAGGAATGAGCGATGTGGAGTTCAGTGGTGAGGCGTGCGTTCCTCGTGGCCTGTTAAAACTGGTAAGTTAGTTTACATTCGGTGTGGGTGATCGCAGCAAGTTGGTGGGCCAGGTCTTGTTAGGCGTGGTGGCCACAAGCAGATTGGTGGGCCAAGTCTTATCAGACATGGTGGCCATAGGAAAGTTAGTGAGCCAAGTCTTGTCAGACGTGGCAGCCTCAGGCAGGTTGATGGGCTAGATCTTGTCGAGGATCTCATTGGGATCGGTGCCAGAGGTCGATGCTGACTCCAGGGGCTAAGGCTGATTCTGGAGGCCAAGGCCGACTCTGGGGGCTAAGGCCGACTCTGGAGGTTGGTGCCAACTTTGGAGGTTGGGGCCGACTCTGAAATATGGACACATCAGTCGATGCTGATTCTGGAGGCCGAGGCTGACTTTGAAGGTCGGTGCGACTCTAGAGGCCGAGGCTGACTCTAGAGGTCGGTGCCGACTCTAAAAGCCGAGGCTGACTCTGGGGCCAAGGCTGACTCTAAAGGTTGGGGCCGACTCTAGGGCTGAGGTCGACTCTGGAATATGAACACGTCAGTCCTATCAAAAAGCTTTCGCTGTCTGTTGAATCATGACTTTGCCAATTAATCTCGATCGTTGACTGCACCAGCTTCGCCGAAAATCCTCAGTTGTAGGTTGGGGTAGCTCTGTTAACTCCATCAAATGATCCTCACCATCAGTTAGTGGTGGCTCCATTAGACACATCAGATGCCTCTCCACTCCTGAGCTTATGTGGCCATGCATCTTGCCAAGCAAAAGTAGCGTAGAGCTTATCGGCCATTGATTTCCAAATGCCATTAATTGAGAGGACAGGCACATGCTTTTGGGGAGGTGTAGTACTTTCACATTTAACAAGGTTTGGGGCCTTGTACTGTCGTCATCCAACAAGTTGATAACAAGTTGCCGCTGTAGGATTGAGGAGATTTTTCTCAAAATCGAGGAGGCTTTTCTCGGACGACGAAAAGAGCAATTGTTATTACTGGAATGACATCATCAATATCCTATCATGAGCCGTAGATTGCATCCTTTCGCACACCGCAGAAGCATCTCGCCTCAGGTGACGGAGATTGTGCAATGGTTGGGATGTCACCTCCAACCGTGGGTGTCCATGTGGCTAGAAAACTGGTGGTACAATTCAAAGGCCAAGTATAAAAGGCCTTTCATCCTCTTCACCTGGTTTCTTCATGCTTCCGAGCTTGTTCCTCCCCTGTTTCCTAAAACCTCAAACTTTCGGCATTTCTCCTTTTCCAGTACAGTCCTCTCCACCTTTCCGATCATTCTTTTTCTTCTTCATGGCTCCCGATAGAAAGGGCAAAAAATCAATAGTAGCCTTTTCTCCCTCATCCTTCTCTGAGGACGAGGTTCCCTTGACATTACTGCGAGCGACTGGCAGAGTTTTGATCCATGAGCGTTCGACAACTATGGCCCAACTATCACCCATGGCCCATCCACCGCTAGAGTCCACCGAGCACCCTCTCCGGCAACCATTCCTAATTTGACTGATCCGCAGAGGTCGCATCAAAAGAATGTGAAGGGGTAATAAATACTTTATAATAATTCATATCCAACATCAAAATTCTTCAATGAAACTACAAACAATGGATCAATATAAGTTAAGTAGAATATACAAAATGATATCTATATTTAAGTCAAATAGATAAAATTTTCATAACATTGATAACTAGTACAAAACATCAATTTCGAAGCCAAAAGATTCATCTCAAATGTAGATGATTAATTTTTTCTTATTAGTGCTTGGTTTGACTACTTTTCAATTGATGAAGGTCATGGCAACCTTATGGATGAACCATTTGGGCAACTTCATTGGAGAAATTAAATGCTTTGCCTTTTGTTTAAGACACAAACAGAAACACACGATTGGGATCCACTGCATGCAAGCTAATTGATGAAAAAGTTTAAATTCTTAGGGCGGATTTTTTCTTTCCTCTCCCATGGGACAACAAATGTTCGTACCGACAACATTCGGCACACTTAAATGCATATAATGCTTTGGATTTAATGTTACACAATTATAATTAAATATAAAATCATGGTACTTTTCTTTAAGTAGTGATACATTTTGAGGTTAGAATTACACTCATTTCAGTGAAAAGTCTAAGCAATTTTTAAGAATAAAAGAGAGGTAAAGAAAGTTCACCCTTCAAACTTGGAACATATTCAATTTATTTTCACTACAATAAAATTTGAAAGTCAAATTGGAAAGAGAAAGAATGATATAACAACAGTTTAGTAATTGTAGAGTCACACAAGAATTGAACTAAAATGCAGTAGAAATATGTTAAAATGTTTATGAATATCCATGACTCAAATACAATATTGAAAGAATAGAAAAATTTTCAAGTGAAGAACTATAAGTAATTGAATACGTAAGCATTATTTTCAAGTGCATAGATAATTAGCTTAAACATGCTCACAAGAAAGAATGCAATTAATTGAAGGTCATAAAACATCTAAAAGTTCAATCAACATAGTTTTGGTATCTTCTCTTAATATCTTCTATGAGTACAAAAAATATTTAGTATGTGGTTATGAGTGCAGACATTTAGGCAGACACCCAAACAAGCACATGCACATGGCAAGTATTAAGAATGTTTGATCTTTAGTGTACTAAATATAACATATAAAATAAGATATACTTATAAATTGTGATAGATATTCCATGTTGTTCTTTTTTTTAACTAAGAGGTCTAGTAAAAAAATGACTTTCGATCTTCTATGTTTTCATCAATTAATGTTGGCAAAATCAGAGAACAATCAAATTGAAAACATATATTGTTTGGTCAAATTCTAATCCATTATTATCAAATAAACTCCACATAATAGGAGATAGTAGAGATAGATCAAAGCTAAAAAGTAGGAAAAGAAATTATTTTTATAGATTTGATTAGAAAAATAAATAATTCTAATTTTTAATTAAATATCAAACTTCAAGATCTGGGTTAGGCCTCAGATTTCTTGATCATTTGTTTTTCAGTTCTTTCAAAAATTTATGTAAAATAAGAATCCTTGGCAAATGCTAATTATGAATCACCTAAATATTGTTGACAATTAGGATGGCAATCCGGCGGATTGGAGATATATATTATAAGTCTAAATTTTGTCAACCTATAATCCAAGTTAAAAATTCAAACTCAAAACAAACCGTTTTATTAGCTAGATAATCCGACTTGATTTACAATAAATGATTTAGGTTAAACGGACTGTCAAGCGTGCAACCCGTCCAAAGTCTTCGGGCTTTAACAGATTCGTTAGGCTACCCGTCCCAAGGAGCGGTTTGTTTTAAATATAAAAGTTGTTTCAGAAAATGTAAAAATATAAAAAGAAGAGACCTTTTTTCTAATTAAAAAAGAAAAAAAAAAAGAAAGAAAGAAAGTGATGTGACTAACCATCCCTCTTGGCTTCACTGTAACAAACGCGCGCAGCCTTTAAAGCAAGGGTAATAATTTCGATCGGCCCCGGCCTCGGCTATAGCATCGGCTCCTGACTTCGGCCTCGGCTCCGGAATCGTCTCCTGGCTTCAGCCTCGGCCCTAGCCTCGGCTCCGGCATCGGCTCCTGGCTTCAGCCTCAGCCTCGGCCTCGGCTTCGGCCTCGGCTCCTAGCTTCAGCCTCGGCCCCAGCATCGGCTCCTGGCTTCGATTTCGGCTTCAGCCTCGGCTCTGACATCGGCTCCTGGCTTCGGCCTCGGCTCTGGCATCGGCTCCTGGCTTCGGCCTCGGCTCCTGGCCTCGGCCTCGGCCCTGACTCCAGTGTCGGCTCCTGGCCTCGGCCCCGGCTCCAATTCCTGCTCCAATCTCAGCCATTGATGCAATTCCAATCATGAAGCCAAATTTCAATGCTGAACGGACTTGAAACTATACAATGCAATCCACTCGCTTATTTTTACCAAGATCACGGGCAGTTATAGGAACTGCACTCTTGCAGATATTCGCGGAACGTATCTAACCACCCGGCGAAGCTGATCTCAACAGAAGGGAAGATCCTGGCTGTTATCACGGAAGGGTAAGAGGGACCCCGAACAGATACATAAGAGCCAACCCCTAACAGGGCTCTCTCAAGCACTACTCTAATAAAAAAACTCCTGTGCTACGAGTCACTAACTTGAGCGTCAGAGGGTCCCCGCTGAAACCACCGGTCCGGGACTTTTTGCAGGCTTTTGGAAGAAGAAGAAGGTGATCTCCCTGTGTTTCTGAAGGCCGGTGGAGATTTCGATTCATCTAACGCTCACTGCAAGTGATTTGGCAGCAATAGATTGGCGTTAGGTAGGGGCCGGTAGACAGACGTTCACCCTCATGCATCTGCGACCCCTCAACTTCTGTAAGGAAGACGATGGTGATGACGCGAGCTCAGGAAGCCTCCACCAGCCATGCCGCGGAACGCCTCCCACGGGCTGAGCAATCGAAGGCCAACCTCCATGTTCCGCCTCTTGCACCACCACAGGCTAGCCAGTCCGATCGGCTTGACATCCTAACTAATTAGGTACAAGATCTGATGACGGTGGTGCGAGAACTGTAGGAACACTGATTTGCCGCCATGCCTTTGCCACCTCAACCCCCTCTGCCTCATGAGGAGGGTCATGGAGCCAGTCAACCTCATCAGAGCAGGACTCCTCCTGAGGCCTCCCACCACTCGCTCCCTGAACCTCGCAATCGGGAGACCTCAAAGCGACGGCGATCTCTTTCCCGCCATTCTGATCGCTCCCATCGGCGGCATGGAGAGAAGGAACCAAGACATGTGCACTCCCTGCACCGGCGGTCTTCCCCATCCTCATCTTCCGACTCCTCTAAAAAAGACACCGACAGGAAGGCCGCTCGTTGGGCCAAACAACGGCTTGATGAGTATCATCAGCGATTGAAGGAGCTTAGTCGCCAGATTGCCAACCCTCACGGGACAGACTACAACCACCGTCCTCCGCTTTCTTGCCGCATCATGGAGGAGCTGGTCCCACCTCGGTTCTGTCTTCCCCAGTTGGACCCATACGATGGCACAACGGATCCTCTGGACCACTTAGAGAGCTACAAGGTCCTCATGCAAGTCCAGGGAGCGACAAACTCTCTCCTGCATGTTGCCTTTTCAGCCACACTTTGGAAGGCGGCGCGCCCATGGTATTCTCGTTTGCTACCGTGCAGCATCAATTCTTTCAGACAACTCGAGCGATCTTTCCTAGCCCACTTTGATGTATGCCGGAAGATCCCTCGAGTGGCTAATAGTTTATTCATTGTCCAACAAAGGAGCGGCGAAACTCTGAAGGACTTCGTTGCTCGGTTCAAGAAGGCCGCGCTCGAGGTTTATAACTTGGAGGACTCTGTAGCCACCCTAGCCCTGAAGCGAGGGCTTCATCCTTCCAGATTTGCCTATTTCCTGGATAAGAAGCCTTCCAGCTCCTATGTCGAACTGCTAAGTCGGGCGCAGAAGTACATTCGCACCGACAAAGCAGACTTTACCAGGAGGGAGGTCGACAAAGGTTCTAGCAAGAAACCAACGTCCACGGAGCCTGCTGGAGGACGATCCATGAAGTATGAGCCTCCTCATCACTCAGACAACCGGCCTTAGACGCTTGTTCCCAAGGAGCAGTTCACTCCTCTCCTAGCTCCAATATCTCACATCCTGTTGGAAATCAAGGAAGAGCCCTACTTTCGACGTCCGCCCCCCATGAAGTCAGGGATCCCTCGCAACAAGGAGCTCTACTGCCGGTATCACCAAGACTACGGTCATAACACTGAAGACTGCCGCCTTTTGAAGAAGGCCATTGAAGAACTTGTCCAGCAGGGTCACTTGGGCAAGTTCGTTCGAAGAGGAAACCCCCTTGCTCTGGGTCCGTCAGCGCCTCCTGCACCTCAGATCGGCATGGACAACACCCTGACGGATAAGACGATAGCCATGATTTCCTGGGGGGCAGGCAGCAATTCAAAAATACGACATGAGGGGTTAGATTCTATAATTCCTTTCTTTAGAAAGGACTTGGATGGGGTAGCTAACAAACATGACGACAGCATCGTCGTGTCTATGACAATAGCCAAACATCTTGTAAAGAGAATTTTAGTAGATAGTGGAGTTCTGTTGATGTTTTGAGCTACGAAGCCTTTGTTCGGATGAACCTGTCTAACTCTTCTCTCCGACTCGTCACCATGCCTTTGATGGGTTTTACTGGAGATTTTGTGAGGGTCGAAGGGAAAATTGCTCTCCCTGTCACCGCTATCTTGGGAAGGCCTGGCTTGAATCTGTTAGATGCTGTTATCTCCACTAAGAGATTGCTGGTGAGGTTCCCCACCGACGAAGGGGTCAGAGAAATGAAGCGAAAACAGAGCCCACCATCGCTCTGCTACCACTTAGCCCCCAGTCCGCAAGAGGCAGTGTCGACAGCAGCGCCTGAACCGCTCGACCCTTGAGACTTGGAAAGGAGAGGGGAGCCTGTTGAGCGCCTCCTAACCTTCCCCTTAGGGGAGGACCCGACGAGAACTAACCAGGTCGAAGCGCTGCTTCTGGAAGAAGCACGTGATCAACTTCTTATTTTCCTGCGTGCCAACTCTGACATCTTCGCATGGTCGTCATCTGATATGTCAGGCATCCTTGAGGAGATAATCACTCACCGGCTCAACCTCAAACCAGAATGCCGGCCTGTTCGACAGAAGAAGAGTTTTGCCCCAGATAGGCATAAGGCCATTGACGAGGAAATCTGCAAGCTGAAAGCTGCAGGCTACATTCGGAAGTTCACTATCCGACTAGTTGGCTAACATCATGATGGTCCGTAAGGCCAACAGGAGCTGGAGGATGTGTATAGACTTCACGGACCTCAACAAAGCATGCCCCAAGGACAGCTTCCCTTTGCCTCGGATCGACCAACTGGTGGACACTACGTCCGATCATGAGACCCTTAGCTTCATGGACGCCTTCTCTGGGTACAACTAAATCAGGATGAACCCAGCTGACGAGGAAGCTACCTCTTTCATAACCAAGAAGGAAATATACTGTTACAAGATGATGCCGTTCGGACTGAAGAACGCAGGGGCCACTTACCAAAGGCTAATGAATAAAGTCTTCGAGGACCAGATTGGATGCAACATGGAGGTATACGTGGACGACATGTTGACAAAAAGTGTTCGCGCCACCGACCATATCGCCAACCTGACGGAGACCTTCGACAACCTCTGCCGATATCAGATGAGGCTGAACCCACGCAAGTGCACCTTTGGGGTGACAGTCGGCAATTTCTTGGTTTCATGGTGACCCAACGAGGAATTGAGGCGAACCCTAATAAAGTCCGAGCCATCTTGGATATAAGGTCTCCTACCAACAAGAAGGAAGTGTAACGCTTGACGAGAAGGGTGGCGGCCTTGAGCCATTCTTCAAGGCGCTGCGCAGGGTCAACAGATTTGAATGGATGAGGGAGTGCCAGGAGGCCTTCAAGGGACTGAAAGAATTTCTATCCACCCCGCCACTGCTGTCCAAGCCGAGGGGTGGAGAAGAACTTCTGTACCTCGTGGCTTCTTCTGAAGCCGTCAGTTCTGTGCTAGTTTGCATGGACACCGACGGAACGCAAAAGCCGATGTATTACACCAGCAAGGTGCTTCACGACGCGAAGACCAGGTATTCGAGAATCGAGAAGATTATCTTCGCATTGATTGTGTCCGCCCAGCGCCTCCAACCCTATTTTCAAGCTCATTTGATCGTAGTGGTCACAGACCAACCAGTCAAGGTGATTCTCGCTCGTCCGGACACTTTGGGCTGACTGGAAAAGTGGGCGCTCAAACTGGGAGAATTCAACCTGTCTTTTCGTCCCCAGTCGGCTATGAAATCTCAGGTCCTGACAGATTTCTTGGTTGAATGCACCTAGGGCGAGGAGCAACCAGAAGAGTCCCATGCAAACCCCTTAACTCCTGGGACCAGAGAGGATGAATGGATCCTTCATATGGATGGAGCGTCAAATTCTTAAGGGAGCAGAGTGGGCCTCATTTTGGCTAATCCGGACGGAGTTGTAATCGAGTGCACTCTCCGTTTTCTCTTCCCAGCCATCAATAATTAGGCGGAGTATGAGGCCCTATTGTCTGGAATAAGATTGGCACGGGAGCTCAAGGTAAAGCACCTTAGATCATTCACTGACTCCTAGCTAGTCACTGGCCAAATCACAGGGGAGTATGAGGCACGGGATCCTACCATGTCCCATTACTTGAGTATGGTGCAGTCACAAGCCTCTCCCTTAGCCTACTTCAGTGTCAGCTACATTCCTCGAGGGGAGAACGCCCAAGCTGACTCCCTGTCCCGACTCGCTACCTCAGTCGACAGGACTTTGGGAAGAGCTTACATAGAGCATCTGGAAGCCCCAAGTGTCGAAGCGACAGAAGAAGCCCTGCCAGTCGAGCAAGAGCCTTCTTGGATGGACATGTCTGGTATCTCACCAACGGTGCCCTTCCTAAAGACCCGGCTAAGGCTAAGTGCTCAAGCGACAGGCCCCGAAGTTTCTAATAATGGAAGGAAAGCTCTACCGAAGGTTATTCTCGTACCCGGTCCTCAGGTGTGTCGACCCCACAGAAGCGGATTATATCCTGCGAAAAATTTACGAGGGGATATGTGGAAGTCATCTGGGGGGCAAAGCCCTGGCACACAAAGTCCTACGGCAGGGATACTATTGGTTGACAATAAGGGAGGACGAGTCCGAGCTTGTCAGGAAATGCGACAGTTGTCAACGCCATGCCAACATCAAGCGGCAACCGACGTCCCAGCTAACCCCCCTGGCTGCATCTTGGCCCTTCGCCCAGTGGGGTATGGACATCCTGGGTCCATTCCCTTTAGCTTTCGGTCAGCGCAAATTCCTACTAGTAGCCATCGACCATTTCACCAAGTGGATCGAGACCGAAGCACTCGCCAAGATAACCGAGGGTAAGGTGAGATCCTTCTTCTGAAAATCTATAGTATGCCGGTTCGGGCTACCGCATAATCTTGTCACTGACAACGGCCTACAGTTTGACAACACGGCCTTCCAGGAGTTATGCACCGAGCTAGGCATTCATCAGTGGTTCACCTCTGTGGGGCACCCCCAGACCAACGGCGTGGCTGAGGTGACCAACCGCATTATTCTTCAAGGACTTAGGGCTCGGCTAGATGACTGCAAAGGACGGTGGGTGGAAGAGCTCCTGAGTGTGCTGTGGGCCTACCACACAATGCCACGAGCCCCCACCGGAGAGACTCCTTTCAGCCTGGTCTTCATGTCCGAAGCTGTCATTCCTATGGAAATAGGTGTCCCAAGCCCCCGAACGGAGTTGTACAGCGAGGGGGACAACCCAAATCAATTGCGGGCCAACCTCGACCTAGTGGAAGAACTACGAGACCGAGCGTGGCTCCAGATGGCGGCCTTCCGTTAGCGGGCAGCCAGGTACTATAATGCCCGAGAACGTTCCAGACGTTCCACCCTGGAGACCTAGTCCTCAGGTGAGCTGAAGTTTCAAAGACGACAGAGGGAGGCAAGCTCGTGCCAAGATGGGAAGGACCCTATCGAGTCACGGAGGTGCTTCACCACAGAGCATACAAAGTTGAGGGACTAAACGGGAAGCCTCTCCCCCGCACTTGGAACGCAGACAACCTACGTCGGTATTATCAATAGTTTGTTAATTTTCTTAGCTTGAATCTGTCTACTAGAATACTATTTAGAATATTCTCACTACCATGTCTTTGAGTGATCCTGCTTCACTTAGCCCGGCTCCGCGTCAGAACTTGAAGCCTGGCTCCGCATCGGCACTCTAAGCCCAAGCCTCCCCTCGGCACTCCAAGCCCAAGCCTCCCCTCGACACCTAAGCCCGGCTCCACGTTGGCACTCTAAGCCCGAGCCTTCCCTCGGCACTTTAAGCCCGGCTCTGCGTCGACACCTAAGACCGGCTCCATGTCGGTACTCTAAACCCGAGCCTCCCCTCGGCACCTAAGCCCGACTCCACGTCGGTACTTGAAGCCTGGCTTCGCATCGGCACATGAAACCCGACTCCATGTCGGCACCTGAAGCCTGGCTCCATGTTGGCACCTGAAGCCCGACACCGTGTCGGCACTTGAAGCCCGGCTCCATGTCGGCACCTAAGCCCGACTCCGCATCGGCACTCCAAGCCCGAGCCTCCCCTCGGCACCTAAGCCCGGCTCCGCGTCGGCACTTGAAGCCCGGCTCCGCATCGGCACCTAAGCCCGGCTCCACATCGGCACTCCAAGCCCGAGCCTCCCCTCGGCACCTAAGCCCGGCTCCGCGTCGGCACTTGAAGCCCGGCTCCGCGTCGGCACTCTAAGCCCGAGCCTCCCCTCAGCACTCTAAGCCCGAGCCTCCCCTCGGCACCTAAGCCCGACTCCACGTCGGCACGTGAAGCCCGACACTGCGTCGGTACCTAAGCCCGGCTCTGCGTCGGCACTTGAAGCCCAACACTGCATTGGCACTTGAAGCTCAGCTATGTGTCGGCACCTAAGCCTGGCTCCACATCGGCACTCCAAGCCCGATCCTCCCCTCGGCACCTAAGCCCGGCTCCGCGTCAGCACTTGAAGCCCAGCTCCACGTCGGCACCTAAAGCCCAGCTCTGCATCAGCACCTAAGCCTGGCTCTGCGTCGGCACTCTAAGCCCGAGCCTCCCCTCAGCACCTAAGCCCAACTCCACATCGGCACCTAAAGCTCGGCTCTGCGTCGGCACCTGAAGCCCGGCTCTGCGTCAGCACCTAAGCCCGGCTCCGCGTCGACACCTAAAGCTCGACACAGTGTCGGCACTTGAAGCATGGCTCCGCGTCGGCACCTAAGCCTGGCTTCACGTCGGCACTCCAAGCCCGAGCCTCCCCTCAACACCTAAGCCCGGCTCTGCATCAGTACTTGAAGCCTGGCTCCACGTCGGCACCTGAAGCCCGGTTCTACATCAGCACCTAAGCCTGGCTCCATGTCGGTACTCTAAGGCCGAGCCTCCCCTCGGCATCTAAGCTCGACTCCATGTCGGCACCTGAAGCCCGACACCGCATTGGCACCTGAAGCCCGGCTCCGCATCGGCACCTAAGCCCGGTTCCGCGTCGGCACTTAAAGCTTGGCTCCACGTCAGTACCTGAAGCTCAGCTCCACATCGGCACCTAAAGCCTAACTCCACGTCGGCACCTAAAGCCCGGCTCTGCATAGGCACTTGAAGCTCAACTCCACGTCAGCACTTGAAGCCCGACTCTGCGTCAGCACTTGAAGCTTGACACCACGTTGGCAATTGAAGTCCGACTCCATGTCCGCACTTGAGCCCAACTTCGTGTTGGCAAATGACTATGTCGGCACTCTAGTTTGGCAGCATCGGCGCACAAAAACCGACTCTACGTCAGTATTAGAAGTTTTAGCTCTTCGAACGAACCAACCCCATATCGGTGTTGGCCTAGCTACACCATAGCCTCACTCGGTCTTGTCGGTAGCTATCCATGGATACCTTCTCGACCCCTTAATCGACTTCGCGCCGACACTACCCTCCGGTGTTTCCAGTCTATCGGCCTACAACACGAGGTCATTTGTCAAGACTACTAGGTCGGACACAAGTGCGATTTTAGCTATGCCTGCCTACGGCCGTGATAGCGGCCACTACGACATGTCCATATCCTATCGCTGATAATTGGCTACAATGCAAGTCAAATTAATAATGGAACGAGAAATTTTCATTGATAGTGAAAGTTACAAAACTGCCGATCAAGTCGGACTTAGTACAGTTTGCAAAAAGAAAAAGATAGTTATGTTCAGGCCGGAGCCAGACTCTCATCTTCGGGAACCTCATCCGGCTCCAACTTCTCTATTCCTTCAAGGCCGTATAATTTTCGAACCTTCTCCTTGCAATCTTGGAAGCCGCCATCATATGAAAATGCAGTTGCTTCGGCCAGCTCCTTATCGAAGGCGTCGGATTTCCTAAATTCCTCTACGGCCTCGACAGCTTTCTTCCTGGCCTCGATGGCCTTCTTCTTGGCTTCGGTCATCGCCGCCATCATGTTGGCAATCTCAGCATTTGACCGGCGGGCAATTTCCTCCGCATTCTTGGCTCTTTCCTCGGCTACACTTATTTCAATAGTAGCGGAGTGCAAACGGCTCTTCAGAAAGTACACTTCCGACTCCACTGCCTTCAACTTCTCCTCCGCCACTTTTTGTTTTTCCTCGGCCACCTAAGCGTTGTCAAGCTCGTAAGCCGCTTGGCGCTTAGCTACTTCGAGCGCCTCTTCCGCCTTTTCAGCCCGGGCCAAGTTACTGAATCGAGCAGCCTCAGCTTTGGCTTCGGACTTTTGCGCCGAGCAATCTCCACCTGGGCCTCCTCCAGGGCTGCCTCGGCCCTCTCCGCTCTATCCCAGACTTCTTGAATTTCTTCCCGAGACTAGTCGAGAGTGGCCTCGACCTGGGACCAAAGGCCCCTCATGGCAGTCATGGAGTTCAACGCCTAATCAAATTATTTGGTTTAGGTAAAGAAAAATAGTCCCAAAAAGTTTGGCAATGGAATAATACTTACCCAGAGATGGGCAACAGATGCCTCTCGGAAGAAGGTAGATGACCCTTGGTGTTGAAGGAATCTCTGTAGCTCAGGCACGGAAGCCTGAGCCACTGTCCGCTCGGCCCAGTAGCTGTAGCGCGTCAGGATCGACTGAAAAGATGGATCGATGTCATCTCCCTCTGCTGATCTGGCAGCTGCAAGCAAAGGGTCAGCCTCTGGCTCTGCTCCCTCTGGCATCTTAGCTGGTAGGGATGCCTCGGCCGTCGCCCCTTTGAAAGATAGGGTGGCTTCTAGAGTCAGCCTTGTAGCCGAGTTGGCTTGCTCCACCTTAGAAGCTGTGGGCTGTGGTAGCAGCACTTCGGTCCTTCGCTCCGGAGAAGTGCCAGTCAGATCGATTGGAGACGGAGGTGGTGTTGGTGAAGGCAGATGAGGTCGATCCCTTTCCCCTGCCTCACTCCATCCCGATGCCTCTCCGACCTCGGCCCTTTCCGCCTCGCTTCCTAGGGCCTCTTCAACTTTGGCCCTTTCCGCCTTGTTCTCTTTTGAGGTCTTTTCGGTCTCTGTTTTCTTAACAATCTTGGCAGCCCTCTCCTCAGCAGGGGCCCCAACCTCTCGAGCCTTCCTTCTCTTTGTAGCAGCTTGGCTTGCCCTCTGCAGCGATGGTGCCATGCCTATAATACAAATGGCAAAGTTAGAGGGAAGAAAGCAAAGAAGGGAAGAGGTCATGCTATTCACTATCGCCAGGAATAAGACCTGCTAGCCTAAGATTCCTTCGGATAGCAGTTGGTTGCAGCGAGGGACGTCGGCAGTGATCAACTGCTCGAATGCCTCTCGGTCCTTCAGAAGCACTGACGAGTTTTTGTTTGGCTCGCTGTTGGGAACCTCCCACTCGGTCCTCACCCCCTCGATTTGGGCAAAGAAAAACCTATCTTTTCAACCTTTGATGGTGGAAGGAAGATACAATTTAAGGGATCTGGCAGGTCTAGGAGCAAAGGACCACCAACCCGACTGTTTCCTAATGTAGAAGCTACGGAAGAGTGAAAGTCTAGCCTCAATCCCATGAAAATGGCACAACACCATGAAACCAATAAGGGTCCGGATAGAATTTGGGACTAGTTGTGCCAAGGCTAAAGAATACCAGTCCAACACATTTAGTATGAAGGGGTGATGGGGATGCAAAGACCAGCCTTGAAGTAATGTTCATAAAGGGCAACCCGACCTGGATAGGAAGAGGTTACTCTATCCTCAGGTAGAGGCCGGTAGAGATGAAGGTCGGTAGGGATTTGGTACTGAGCCCTGAGACTGATTATCTCCTGGGCAGTCATAACAGAGACAGTCCTTTTGGGGGACTGCCTCACATGGGAAGAAGGGCCGGTGGTCGCCGGACGACGCTGAACACGAGCCCATCCGGCGGCGGGGCAATTTTCGGCATAAGGCCACCCCGCAGGCCGCCGCTCTTCCACAAGAGCATCCCCTACGGTGGAGGACCAACTGAGAGGGGAGAAGGAGAAGGCTGTGAATGGTTTGGGGAATAGGCCCCGGAATCAGAAATCGAACAGGAAAGAGACGAGGAGGCCATGGGAGCAGAACTAACCTGAAGTTGGAGGTCGAAAGTCAGCAATAGAGGGCTCAGGTGATAGAAGATGAACAGGCTTGAATAGTCGGTAGGGAAGACGAAAGCAGTAGAAATGGCTCAAACCTAGAACAACCCTCTTTTATACCCTTGTTTCAAATCATCCCACCTGCCTCTAGATGGCCAAGCGCCCGTTTGCTGTTGGAGACTGCTCCGACGCCCACTCGGTGCACAGGACGCGATAGGCATTGCCTATGAAGGGATGGCGGTGACCTCACCGCAATGATGGCACCCGCCTTTCCATGGTTCTACGCCCGAGGAAAATCTTGCCCAATCCCAACAACCCGAACAGATAGGATCGATCGCTAGGAGGTACTGCGGATACTAACACCCCTTTCGCTGATGAGTACACGCTCTCTCATCTCAGGGGCGGGGGGGCATCTGATGTGACTAACCATCCCTCCTGGCGGCACTGTAACAAACGCGTGCAGCCTTTAAAGCAAGGGTAATAATTTCGATCGGCCCTTGCCTTGTCTACAGCATCGGCTCCTGGCTTCGGCCTCGGCTCTGGCATCGGCTCCTGGCTTCGGCCTCGGCCCCGGCCTCGGCTCCTGGCTTCGGCCTTGGCCCCGGCCTCAGCTCCTGGCTTCGGCCTCGGCTCCAGCATCGGCTCCTGGCTTCGGCCTTAGCCTCGGCTTCGGCCTCGGCTCCTGGTTTCGGCCTTGGCTCCAGCGTCGGCTCCTGGCCTCGGGTCCAATTCATGTTCCAATCTCAGCCATTGACGCAATTCCAATCATGAAGCCGAATTTTAATGCTGAACGGACTTAAAACTATACAACGCAATCCACTCGCCTACTTTTTACCAAGATCATGGGCAGTTACAGGAATTGCACTCATGCAGATATTTGCGGAACGTATCTAACCACCCGGCGAAGCCGATCTCAACAGAAGGGAAGATCCCGGCTGTTATCACGAAGGGTAAGAGGGACCCCAAACATGTACATAAGAGCCAACCCCTAACAGGGCTCTCTCAAGCACTACTGTAATAAAAAAAAAAACTCCTGTGCTACAAGTCACTAACTTGAGCGTCGGAGGGTCCCCGCTGGAACCACCGGTCCGGGACTTTTTGCAGGCTTTTGGAAGAAGAAGAAGGTGATCTCCCTGTGTTTCTGAAGGCCCATGGAGATTTCGATTCATCCAACACTCACTGCAAGTGATTTGGCAGCAACATAAAGCAAGGTGACACTACAGCTGAGGTCTACGAAGTTCTGGCGTTCCATGCAGAAGAGACTCTTTTTTTAAATAAAAAATAAAAGAGATAAATATATGCCAATAGAAGGCAAAAAGATAAAAATAGATAAAATTTAGGTTATCTTGTGAATTTTAATTTAGGGATCATTTGGTTAATCACCCTAACTATCTTTCTCACATATAAAATCATCGATGATACAATCACCCATGATTCAATACCACATCATTTGATATGAGATATTTTAATAATTAAAAATTATCGATGAACATAAATCACTTTATTTATTATATCATAAGAATGAAGGGTCATCGTACATATAATAACAATAATATTTTAAGAACTTATTTATATAATATATTATAATATAATATAGATAATATAATAGAAGATGAATTTGACTATTTTCGAATATAACTAAATTTAGATTTAGCCACTTTTCCTATCCTTTGACCCATATAGTTCATAAATCCTAAATATGAAAAAGATGAAAATGATAAGATAAATATGAAATTCAAGAGTAAGGAAGGTTATTGGATCTTAAACTTAGCTAAATTCAAATTTACATGTCTATCACATATACTGATACTATTATTAATTATATAATATATTTTATATAATATTATAATATGTTATATATAAATTATATATTATACTATAAGATTAATAATATCATTAATATATATTATTATTATAAAACATACTATATATTATAATATATAATAATATATTAAATAATTACTATATTATAATAATTAATGATATTATATTATACTAATTATAATGTTATAATGTTATATATTATATATTATTATATATTTATATATTATAATATATTGTATTGTTATAATATAGGAGAGAGAATTGATAAATATAAGGGCAAAGTCATCTCAATTTATTAAATTGGTACAAATCAGTGTTACTACAAATGCCAGTATTCTTATCTCTTGGATAGGATTAAGATTATCCTTTTCGGTAATGATCCTCGTCCTACAATAATCATATATCATAGTAAATGTGGTGACATAGTCTTGAAAATGGGTGTAGTTAGTTGAAAGAGAGGTCTTCATGTTGAAACCAAAAGGGGAAAAATTGCTTTATGTTGAGGTTCCAACAAGTATATGATCTAACAAGATTGAAATAAGTTTCAGCTTGAATTTAAAATTGGTTGTACTATAAACAAGTACTATCAACCCTAAACTCAACCTTGTGGGTTTAAACATAGATAGGACCGTTTGCATATTTGCATTGATAGGTTGGATAATAAAAGATTTTGATCAAACTAATAAAATTTATAATATATAATTTTCAAAATGCTTACCTAATCACTTGGTCTAGGTATTTTACCCCAATTTAATGAAGGCCTGCCCCCAATTGGGATGGTGTTTTAGGAAACCGCATGCAATGTAAGAGCGTAATACGCGTGCATTAATTGGCTCCATGCATGAAAGCCACGCGTGCCTTGCGCAAAAGGATAAAATTATTCTTGGCATGCATGGTCAATCATGACTTACGTTGTGCGTGACCTACATCATGCCCAATGCACAAAGACTTTTTTTAAGGTTTTACCCATATTTGGAGTGAGTTTCAAAATAATATTGAAAGCTTTTTTATTTTATCAAAGTTGGAACATGATGACGCCAAGTCACCTTCTTCAAGCATCGGAAAAGACGGATGTCCTTCTCTCCGGACCCCTGCAAGAAAAAGTCTCTGGAGACCGGATATCCGGTGGGGACCCTCCGACGCTCATGTTAGTCACTTGGGATCAGACAAAAACTGCTCAGCAGAAGGGAGCTGAGACAGTTAGGGTTTTAGCTAGTAGAAAGAAAGCTAGAAAATCAGAGTTTGAGTCCCTACTTACAGCGCGGGTGCGTGCTTTTATATCTGCCCAAACGTCCCATCTTTATGTTCCAGAAGATTGCTGTCGTACCATCACTGTGCGCGCCGGAGGCATCTCGTGTTACCTGTCAATATGGCTTTACATGTGTCTAGCAGCCGCGGTTGCATTTGGTGCGCGCCGTTGCTTGACATGACCGTACACAGTTGCAAATGGTAGTGAATCGTACTCCGTAACGGGGCACAGTCATGCACAGGGACATATGCAATGCACCATACGTCGTTATGAGGCATGGCCGCAAGCAGCCACGGGCGCACGACGAGTCACGTGGGTGCGCTAGGTGGCCCGGAGTTGTCGTTTGGTTCGAAGGCTGGTTCACGTGCTGAATGTTGATGATGCCTGTGCACCCCAAGATCAGAGGGGGTCTCGAGGTTGAGTTATAGTGACCTCTCCCCGAGACCGGAGGAGGTCTCGGGGGTGAGATGGTGCTGGTGCACCCCGAAACGAAGGGGGGGTCTCGGGGTCGAGACATGGCGACCTCACCCCGAGATCGGAGGAGGTCTCGGGGGTGAGATGGTGCTGGTGCACCCCGAGACCGTAGGGGGGTCTCGGGGTCAGATATGGCGACCTCACCCCGAGATCGGAGGAGGTCTTGGGGGTGAGATGGTGCTGGTGCACCCCGAGACCGGAGGGGGGTCTCGGGGTCGAGATGATGCTTGTGCTCCCCGAGACCGGGGGGTCTCGGGGTTGAGATGCGGTGACCTCCGTTAGCTGATGTTACCTTTTATTCTAATGGCGCTGGATCAGCCACATCAGATGCCCCCTCATCCCTGAGGCGAAACGGGCCCCATTGGCAAGGCGAAAGGGGTGCTACCTCCCACGTGGTTGATTCCTGTCCACATCTCTATGCGGACGACATGGGAAATGTGAAAAGGCGGCTGCTTCCGTACACTGAGCCCGCCACGATCGACCTCGAGGCGAGGTTAACTCTTCGAAGTCCGTGTGGAAAGCTGCATCATCATTACCTCTCATAGCGGTGACATCAGCGGAGTCCCATTATTGGCCGAAGGCGTACCGTATCACGCGTTGGGCAACCATCGAGGCGAACCAGCCTATGGTGGGGGTCCATGTGGCTGATGAGACGAGGTGGGACAATTTGAAAACCCAATAAAACTCAAATGGGGGGTTGAATCTGGCCACACCACTGTCATTGTAGTCTTTCTCTGAGCCTCTGCGTTTTAGTCTCCCCTGCAACCCGAGAACCTGCGCTTAGCTTCCCTTCCCTCAGGTCAGTTCTTTGTCCATTCTAGACTCCTTCATCCCTTCTTTTACCCATGAGTTCTCCATCTTGGACCTTGGAGGACGATTCGAAGAATCATTCTCCTTCTGAGAGGCATTGCACCTCCCCTGTACCTTCTCCCTCTCCTCCACTTGAGTGGTCCACTGATTCAGAGGACCGCGTCCCCCTGGCCCGGCGACGGGTCACTGGTGGAGCCCCATCGAGGAGCCACCGGTCAGAGGCCGGCACTTCCTCGAGGGTAGAGGGGTCCCCGGAGGGGACCGCCTCCATGGTAACATGTCTGAATTGGCAAAAATCTGGGCTCGTTACCAGATTCCCCGGGACGTCGAGCTTTTCCTGCCGACTCCCGATGATAGAGTCATCTCCTCCCGACCCGGCCGGGTGGCCCTTTATGAGATTTATCTGAAGGCGGGTCTCCGTCCACCTTTTTCTTCCTTTTTCATCAACCTTCTTGAATACTACTCCTTGACTCCTTCCCAACTGGTCCCAAATTCCTACCGGATCATTAGCACCTTTGTTATTCTCTGTCATCGTCTTGGCATCACCCCCCGAATCTCTCTTTTCTGGTCTTTTTATATCCTCCGGTCCCAAAAGGGTTGGTGGTTGTTCCAGCCCCGACCCAATCGGGTCCTTAAGTTTTTCTTCCTTCTTCAATCAAGGGATGGAAATCCCGGTTCTTTTTTGCTGGCCTAGACCAAGTCAGGCCCCGGTGGGGAGACCCCGACCTTCGAGGCAACGCGAACTCTACCATCCACCTTGGAGATCGGGAAGCGTTGGGTCAATTGTTAGCTGCCGAGATCCCTCGGTACACCCTGCTCCTGACGGAAGATAACCTCCAGTCGGCGGGTCTTATCTCCCACTGGGGTAAGCCATTTCCACACTTAGTCAAAATTTTGCCTGCTTCTTTTTTTTTTAACCTTGACCGATATCATGCAGCCATGAAGATATCGACACAGAGACTCCTGAAGGCCGTCTCCAAGAAGAGGGCCCGGAAGGGGCCGAGTGAAGGCCAGCAAGCTCCAACCCCGAAACGCCCGATAGCTCGGGTTCCCCGACCACCGGCACCACAAGACCCCCCGGCTGCTCCAGAAATCGACCTCACAGCCGACACCCCGCCAGAGATGGCAGCGACCGTGGGGGTACCAATAGAGGAGCCAGCTGCAGAGGAGCCGGCGGTGGTGGAGGAGCCCACAGTGGCAGAGGAGCTTCCTGCCCCCAGTGAACCAACTGCTCCCGAGGCGGTCAGGGACTGGGGCAAGGGGCCATCAGGGACAGCAAACCCACCCCCCGAGAGGACGCCTAGGAGCAGCCCGAACGCCGAGCCGGAGAATGCTGAGGCGGCCGAACGGAGCAGGGCCAAACCAGGGTCGCCCCAGGACTCTATCCTGAATGACGGTTGCTGGGCTGAGCGGGTCCTTTCTCTAATTTTCATGCCCGAGGTCTTGGAAGAGCTCAGCCACCTGAAGGCGGGTACATTTTTTCGAGAATCCTACGCGGCCCTGGTCAGGGTAAGCGGTCCTTCCACCCTTTGCTTTTATATTTTCCTCTTTTTTTTAACCTGGAACTTTCATGCAGCTTGCGCATTCCCTAAGGGCCGCGAGGGAGGTAATCCACGGTGGGAAGGCCCTTCTGCGCGAGGCACAGAAGGAGGCCGAAGATGCCCAGTGCCGCGCGGAGGCGGCTGAGGAGGCATTGGAGTCGGCCAGAAGCACCTGGGCCAGTGAAATAAGGGCCACCGAGAGCCGAGCGGAGGCCAAGGCCAACCGTCTGCGGGCGGCGCTCCACCAAATGATGGAGGCCAAAAATGCCGTGATGGCCAGAGACCTACACATCTCTGAGCTGACCTTGGCCATCCAAGAGACCGAAGGTCGGGCGGTCGCAGCTGAGGAGAGAGTAGGGTCTGCGGAGGAGAAGGTATGGGCAGCGGAGGAGAAAGCACACCAAGCCGGGGAGGAGGTGAGCCACGCCCAAGAAGCCGAGAGGGCTGCCACGGGCAGCAGAGGAGAAAGCACACCAAGCCGGGGAGGAGGTGAGCCATGCCCAAGAAGCCGAGAGGGCTGCAGCGGCAGCCCTCGCTGCGGAGGAAGGAGCTTGGCCCGTTGAGGTGGAAGCTGCCATCATGGCCAGGACCGCCGGAATCATAGAAGAGTACAAAGCATCCGAGTGCTTTGCAAATGATTTGGCAGAAGCTTTGACGGTGGTGTTTCTTCAAGGGTTCCAGCATGGGAAGGAGAAAATTGCCAGGGACTTGAACATTCCCCAAGCCCTGGAAGTCGAACCAGATCACTTCTCGGATTCGGCCCCCTCCGACAATGAGCCCGCGCCAGCTGAACCGTGAGCTTCCTTGTATTTTTGTTTTTGCAAGTCCAACAACGTCGGCATTTTGTAATCCCTTCAAATTAATAAAATATCTTTTTTCTCCAAGATAAATTGTCTATTTGCGACTCTTATCCCAAATTTGTTGGTTGACAATGCGCGACCCCTTGGTCCTATTAGTGCTAGGGGATAACTCTCAATTCACGTGTGAGCTATTCCATCTTAGCCATCTAGAACCGAAACTCGGGGCTAGGAAGGATAGGTTTCTTGTGGTTGAAGCGCCGGTCGTTGGAGGTTGAGGTAGGCGGGTTCCTTAGGACCGACGGCGCATCGCTCTGCCATGGGTATGTTGGGCCTTGCGCCAAGTAGGCACATGGCTTTAGGTGTCGACGGGGGTCAGACTTTATGCCTGGCTAGTCCAGGGCTTTAAGTTCCGATGGGTGTCGGGCTTTATGCCTAGCTGGCCCAGGGCTTTAGGTGCCGATGGGTGTCGGGCTTTATGCCTAACTGGCCCAGGGCTTTAGGTGCCGACGGGTGTCGGGCTTCATGCCTGGCTGGACCAAAGCTTTAGGTGCCGATGGATGTCGGGCTTCATGCCTGGTTGGCCCAGGGCTTTAGGTGCCGACGGGTGTCGGGCTTCATGCCTGGCTGGCCCAGGGCTTTAGGTGCCGATGGGTGTTAGGCTTCATGCCTGGCTGGCCCAGGGCTTTAGGTGCCGACAGGTGTCGGGCTCTATGCCTGGCTGGCTCAGGGCTTTAGGTGCCGATGGGTGTCGGGCTTTATGCCTGGCTGGCCCAGGGCTTTAGGTGCCGACGGGTGTCGGGATTTATGCCTGGCTAGCCCAGGGCTTTAGGTGCCGACGGGTGTCGGGCTTTATGCCTGGCTGGCCCAGGGCTTTAGCTGCCGATGGGTGTCGGGCTTTATGCCTGGCTGGCCCAGGGCTTTAGGTGCCAACGGGTGTCGGGCTTTATGCCTGGCTGGCCCAGGGCTTTAGGTGCCGATGTGTGTCAGGCTTTATGCCTGGCTGGCCCAGGGCTTTAGGTGCCGATGGGTGTCAAGCTTTATGCCTAGCTGGCCCAGGGCTTTAGGTGCCGACGGGTGTCGGGCTTTATGCCTAGCTGGCCCAGGGCTTTAGGTCCCGACGGGTGTCGAGCTTTATGCCTGGCTGGCCCAGGGCTTTAGGTGCCGACGGGTGTCTTGCTTTATGCCTGGCTGGCCCAGGGCTTTAGGTGCCGACGGGTGTCGGGCTTTAGGTACCGTCGGGTGTTGGGCTTCATGCCTGGCTGGCCCATGGCTTTAGATGCCGACGGGTGGTGGGCTTTATGCCTGGCTGGCCCAGGGCTTTAGGTGCCGACGGGTGTCGAGCTTTATGCCTGGCTAGCCCAGGGCTTTAGGTGCCGATGGGTGTCGGGCTTTATGCCTGGCTGGCCCAGGGCTTTAGATACTGACGGGTGTCGGGCTTCATGCTTGGCTGACCCAGGGCTTTAGGCAAAAAGAACTTAGGAGCTAAAATTGAAATTTATTAATATAGAATGAGGGGCAAAGGCCTAAAAAAATACATGCACTGTATTTAATGTGAGAGGAGAAATGTGTTACTGATAATACTGACGAAGGTTGTCTGCATTCCATGTCCTAGGAAGCGGCTTCCCATCGAGCTCTTCGATCTTGTAAGCTCCGTGACGAAGTGTCTCGGCGATCCAATAGGGTCCTTCCCAATTTGGGGCTAGCTTGCCTCTCTCCGCCAGCTTTGAGACTTTAGCCCGTCGAAGGATCAGGTCCCCCGGCAGGAAAGTCCTGGGACGCACACGGGCGTTGTAATATTTAGTGGCCCATTGCTGGTAGAATGCCATCTGAAGTCGCGCTCGGTCTCGCATTTCCTCCACCAAGTCGAGGTTGGCTCGCAGCTGATCTGGGTTGCACCACCCCTGGGATTGATGGGTTTGGCCCCGGCTGCTGCGCGGCCGCCTGTTGGTGCTACAGGCCTTGAACCGCCGCCGCCAGAGATTGGACTTGTATGGCCAGGGCAGTGAATCAATCTTCTTGGAACTGCTGTGGAGGAGGCACAGGGACATCGGCCGGAGGAGCGGAAGGTCCAGCTTCCTAGGGATGCAGCGGCACCGGAACGCTGGCAGTGAGAGCCAGGGGGGCCTCCGCAGGTGGACCGGCTCCTCGGCGCTGCCCCCCAACGCAAGTGGTAGAGACTCCCTTCGTACGGGTCGTCACCATGGCTTCAAGAACTCAAGAAGAGAGATAGAGAGATCGCAGATTGCTGGTTCGATATCTTTTTCTTTCCCCCCCTTCCTGGCGTGCCAATCTGATGATGCCAAGTCACCTTCTTCAAGCGTCGGGGAAGACAGACGTCCTTCTCTCCGAACCCCTTCAAGAAAAAGTCCCCAAAGACCGGATGCTCCGGTGGGGACCCTCCGACGCTCAAGTTAGTCACTTGGGATCAGACAAGAAATGCTCAGCAGAAGGGAGCTGAGACAGTTAGGGTTTTAGCTAGCAGGAAGAAAGCTAGAAAACCAGAGTTCGAGTCCCTACTTACAGCGCGGGTGCGTGCTTTTATACCTGCCCGAACGTCCCATATTTATGTTCCAGAAGATTGCTATCGTACCATCACTGTGCGCGCCGGAGGCATCCCGTGTTACCTGTCAATATGGCTTTACAGGTGTCTAGCAGCCGCGGTTGCATTTGGTGCGCGCCATTGCTTGACATGACCGCGCACAGTTGCAAATGGTAGTGAATCGTACTCTGTAATGGGGCACAGTCATGCACAGGGACATATGCAATGCACCATACGCCGTTATGAGGCATGGCCGCAAGCAGCCACGGGCGCACGACGAGTCACGTGGGTGCGCCAGGTGGCTCGGAGTTGTCGTTTGGTTCGAAGGCTGGTTCACATGCTAAACGTTGATGATGCCTGTGCACCCCGAGACCGAAGGGGGTCTCGAGGTTGAGTTATAGTGACCTCTCCTCGAGACCGGAGGAGGTCTCGGGGGTGAGATGGTACGGGTGCACCCCGAGACCGGAGGGGGGGTCTCGGGGTCGAGACATGGCGACCTCACCCCGAGACCGGAGGAGGTCTCGGGGGTGAGATGGTGCTGGTGCACCCCAAGACCGGAGGGAGGGTCTCGGGGTCGAGACATGGCGACCTCACCCCGAGACCAGAAGAGGTCTCGGGGGTGAGATGGTGCTGGTGCACCCCGAGACCGGAGGGGGGTCTCGGAGTCGAGATGATGCTTGTGCTCCCCGAGACCAGGAGGGTCTCGGGGTTGATATGCGGTGACCTCTGTTAGCTGCTGTTATCTTTTATTCTAACGGCGCTGGATCAGCCACATCAGAACAGGAATGAAAAAAAAAATCGTCCCAAAACCTCATCCTGAACTCATCTTAAAAAATTAGTCCAACCCACATCATTGCCATTCTTTAATTTCAGTTCAATATTGTTGATAAAAATAACTAATAAATTGATAAATTCATCTTAAGAGACTTAGCTTGAATTGGCATATTATTTGCATCCCCAACCCTATCTTTGCAATTAAAATAATTCCAAAATTCTACTTTAAAAAAAAAAACTTATCGCCTACTTTATTCAAAATTTCAATCACAGATGACCTCAAACCATTTTAAATAAATAAAAATGATAACATTCTTTTTTCCTCTCCTTTTTCTTGCCTATAATCATTCTTACTTCTCTCTCTACTCATTCTTCAAGCTCTATGGCATTTATTTCTGTATATAATTTTCTTTCCTTTTTTATTTCATCTCGATCAAAATCTCGAGTAAGCTCTAGCTTTATATTGACATGAAGCACATCAATAAAGATATCGTATGTATACCAATCTTGACCCCATCATCTTAACTAATAAGTCTGAAATATCAGCGTATGATATTTTCTATCGATTGATATTCCTTCTTCAATAATTTTACTAATTAATAAAATCTTAAAATGAATATTTAATGTACTTTTTAATCTAGAATTTTTCATAGTGTCAAGATTTGAAAATATCTATAACAATATCAAAAAGTCTCAATTCCCTCTAAATTTTTTCTAACCATATATTAATCAAGATATATCATGATCTTAATTTATGGTACTTTCATATATCAAATATTGTGACTTAAAACTTCATGCTTCATATATTGGAGAGGTTATTTAATCTCATAATAGTTGTACATTTTATTTTAAATAATACAAAAAATTGAAATAAAAAAGATTAAATGAAGGTTTAAATCATTTGTAGAACATCTCAATTATTAATTCACTATCACCTGTGAGTTGATGATAACTAGACCATCTCCAAAGAGCACAAGAACTCAAAGAAGGTTCAAATTTCTACATAGACAAGCACAAATGTATAATATTTATTGACGCCGAGTCACCTTCCTTAAATGTCAGGGAAACGGAGGTCCTCCTCGCTGGACTCCTGCAAGAAAAGTCCTCGGAGACTGGATGTTCCGGTGGAGACCCTCCGATGCTCAAGTCAGTCACTCGGGAACAGACAAGAGTTAGCTAGCAGAAGAAAGCTAGAGAGTTAGGGTTCAGGATCCTTCCTTTATCGCAAGTGTGGGCCTTTTTATATCTGTTCCAAGATCTCCCTCTCTCATGCTTCCAAAAGGTTCATGATTCCGAGATACTGCTATCCAATAACGGACAAAAGGGAAGGCAGATAGTGATGGATCATGGGCGTGCCAGAGGTGTCCTATCTCATTTGCCACCTGCCAGTATGGCATTACGGGTGTCGGGTGGCTATGGTTGCACCAGGTGCACGCCGTTATAAGGTATGGCCATATGCAGCCAAAGGCAAGCGGTGGATCGTACTCCGTAACGAGATATGGCCATACGTAGTTGCAGGCGAGTGGTGGACCACATGCCATAACTGGATATGGCCACGCATTGTTACGGGTGCGTGGTGGGCCATACGCTTTAATGGGGCATGGCGATGCATTGTAGCAGGCGAGTAGTGGGCCACATGGGCGTGCCAGGTGGCTCGTAGCAATAAACTACTGGTCCCAAGAGCCAGACCATGGCGGAAGCTCTAGGCCGAGGCTGAAAAAGCTCGAGGCTGAAGGAGGCCGAAGCGGGCTTCGGAGATTGAATGATGCCCCAAAGGCCGAAGCGGGCTTCGGAGGTTGAATGATGCCCCGGAGGCCAAAGTGGGACACCGTCAGTCTCCTTTACTATTAACCCTGACAGTGCTGGATCAGCCATATCATATGCCCCCTCTCCCCTGAGACGAAGCGAACCCACTTTTGCAAGGTGAAAGGGGCATTATCTCCCCAATGGCTGATCCCCGTCCATCGCCAACTGCTTCCGGACACGTGCCTTCAGATGCTGCAATAACTTAGTACGGGTGACCTGGGGGATGTGAAGCGGCAGTCGTGGCTATCCGTCCGATTCACAGGGATCATTCCCAAAGCTGGGTTATCCTCTCGAAACTTACTGAAAGTGGTTGCCATCATTGCCATCATGACGCCGATGTCAGTGGTGTCTCATCATTGGCTGGAGGCACATTGTCCCATGTGCCGGGCGCCTGCCGAGATGGCCCAACCTATAGCGAGAGCCTGCGTGGCTAGCTGAACGAGGCGGGATGATTTAAAATATGATAAAACCCGGGCGAGGGCTGAATCTCATCATTTTGCTTCATCTGTCATCGTTCTCCCCTGGCTTTCATCTTTCCTGCAACCTGAGACCAATCTCCGCCATTTTTCTGCTACAGGTCAGCCTTCCGTCCCCTTTTAGCCCTTTTCCCTTCCTTCTTAACCTCCTCCATGGCCTCCTCTGCTTCCTGGACCTCTTCTACCCCTTCTGACGACCACATTTCTCCCTCAAGGGTCCGTGCCTCTCCGTCTCCCTCTACTTCATGATCCTTCGATCCGGAGGACCGCCTTCCTCTCGCCCAGCGGCCGGCCACCAGCCGGGCTCCAACGAGGAGATGCCCGGCAGCGGCCAGTCGGGCCCCAGCGGGGAGGCGCCAGGCGGAGGCCGGCACCTCTTCGAGGGCAAGGGAAGAATCCCCGACAAGGACTGCCTCCACCGTGATGGGCCAAGACTTAGCAAACATTAGGGCCCATTACCAGGTACCCCGAGATGTCGAGCTCTTCCTTCTGACCCCCGATGATAGGGTGGTCTCCTCCCGGCTCGGTAGAGTGGCCGTTTATGAGATATCCCTTAGGTTAGGTCTTCGTCTACCCTTTCACCCCTTTTTTATCAACCTTTAGACTATTACTCCTTGACTCCTCAGCCGGTCCCGAACTCCCTTCGGACCGTTTGTGCCTTTCTCATCCTTTGTCACCACCTCCAAGTCACCCCCCGACTCTCCCTCTTTCGCTGTTTTTATACCCTTAGGCAGCAGAGGGGTTGGTGGCTATTCCAACCCTAACCTGGTTGCGTCCTCAAGTTACTTTTCCCCTCCTCGGTCAAGGGATGAAAATCCTGTTTCTTTTTTGTTGACCTTGATCAAGTCAAGCCTCAGTGGGGGGATCCCGACCTCTGACCCAGCATGAACTCCACAATCCTCCTAGGAGATAAAGAAGCGTTGGGGCAACTATTGACCGCTGACATCCCCAGATACAACCTGCTGCTGTCGGAGGAGAATCTTTGACTGGCAGGCCTCATCACACAGAGCGGTGAGTAATAGACGCCCCAACACTTAGCCAAATTGCCCTCTCCTTCTTCTTCTTCTTCTCTCTTCTTTTTTTTTTTTTTTGCTAACCCGGCCGACATTGCGCAGTGATGAAGCCTCCGACCGCCATGCTCAGAAAGGCCGCGGTCAAGAGGATGAGGGCCCGGGGTGCCCGAGAGAGGGGCAACAAGTGCCGGCCCCGAAGTGTCTTACTGTACGGGTATCCTAGCCACCCGTGCAGCAAGAGTCTCCACCAGCTCCAGAGGTGGACCTGACGGCCGACATCGCGCCAGAAGGGGCAGGGGCCGAAGGGGCGACGACGGAGGAGCCGGCGACTGTGGAGCCGGCGGCAATGGAGCCCCAGGCTCCCTACGAACCAACCTTGGCCGAAGCAGACAAGAGTTAGGGGGAAGGGCCATCAGGGGCGGCGAGTCCGCCCCCCGAGCAGATACCGACAAGCAGCCCTTCGCATGCCGAGCCGGAGCACGTTGAGACCGCTGAGGGGAACAGGCCGGGCTGATCCCTCGCGGTTTTTCTTTGATAAATGATGGGCGCCGGGCTAAACAGCTTATGTCCCACGCCGTTCAGTCTGACATTCAGGAGGAGCTCCAAACTCTGGGGGTGAATAGGTTCTTCCAGGAGGTCTTCTCAGCCCTCGTCCGAGTAAGTAGCTTCTCCCTTGCCCTTGATTTAGAGCGCTTAAACAAGTTGCATAGCTGACACCTTGAGCGCAGGTGACAAACTCTTTGTGCTCGCTTGAGAGGCCATCGACGAGGGGGAAGCTGTCATCCGCCAAGTCCAGCAGGATGCCGAGGATGCCCAAGCCCGGGCCGAGGCTGCTGAGAAGGCCTTGGAGTCGGTGAGGGCCGACTGCGCCGAAGAAATAAAGAAGGCCGAGAGCTGGGCGGAGGCCGCTGCCAACCAACTGCAGGCGGCACTTAATCATCTTACAGAGGCCGAGGGCGCCATAGAGGCCCAAAATCTCCATATAGCCGACTTGAACTCGGCCATTAAGGCGGCCGAGGATTGGGTGAAGCGGGCCGAGGCTGCGGAGAATGCCAAGGAGGCTGAGAGGGCGGCGGCAGCCTCTTTGGCTGTGGAGAGGGAGGCCCGTGCCGCTGAGTTGGAGGCAGCTGCCGAGGCCAGGGCTGCCACGGCCGTGGAGGAGTTCAAGGCATCGGAGCAATTCGCCCATGAGCTAGTTGAAGCCAACGCGAACTCTTACGTCTAGGGGTTCAGTGATGCTAGGGAAAAGATAGCCCGAGTTTTGAACCTCCCCTAGGCCATGGATATTGAGCTAGATCAGGAATCTGAGGGGGCGCCTTCTGACGACGAGCCTGCGGCCGACTCTTGAGCTTATTGCAGTTCTTTATTTTTGTTTTTGTACCAAGTCCGACTTGGTCGGCATTTTGTAAACACTGATATCAATGAAGTATAATTTTTCATCAATGAAAATTCTAATTGCGATCTCTTCTTCGAGTCCTTGGGTTGCTGACGTGGGACCTCTGGGGGCTTTGTCGGCACCAAGGGGTAGCTTCCCCCCATTCACGAGCGACTTAGTCATGTAGGACTGAACCCCCAGGAGAGCCAAGGTTGAACCTGGGACCGCATCTGCCCCAAGGATTCGGACCTCTGGGGACCGGTGCGCGCCACTCGGAGTGCCGAGGAAAACTTGAGCTTCTTTGAGAGCCGGTGGCATATCGGTGTGCCAGTGGTACACTGGGCTTTCTGTGCCGAGCTGACCTCGGGCTTTTTGAATCCGATGGTACATCGGGTCTTCGATGCCAATGGTACATTGGGCTTTTTGTTAAGAGCCGATGGTACATTGGTCTGCCAGTGGTACATTGGGCTTTCCATGCCGAGCTGGCCTTGGGCTTTTTTGAATCCGATGGTACATCAGGTCTTCGATGCCAATGGTACATTGGGCTTTTTGTTGAGAGCCGATGGTACATGGTCTGCCAGTGGTACACTGGGCTTTCCATGCCGAGCTAACCTCATGCTTTTTTGAATCCGATGGTACATCGGGTCTTCGATGCCAATGGTACATTGGGCTTTTTATTGAGAGCCGATGGTATATCAGTCTGCCAGTGGTACACTGGGCTTTTTGTTGAGAGCCGATGGTACATCGGTCTGCCGATGGTATATTGGGCTTTCCATACTGAGCTAGCCTCGGGCTTTTTTGAATCCGATGGTACATCGGGTCTTCGATGCCAATGATACATTGGGCTTTTATTGAGAGCCGATGGTATATCGGTCTGCCAGTGGTACACTGGGCTTTCCATACCGAGCTAGCCTCAAGCTTTTTTGAATCCGATGGTACATCGGGTCTTCGATGCCAATGGTACATTGGGCTTTTTGTTGAGAGCTGATGGTACATCAGTGTGCCAATGGTACACTGGGCTTTCCATATCGAGCTGGCCTCGGGCTTTTTTGAATCCAATGGTACATCGGGTCTTCGATGCCAATGGTACATTGGGCTTTTTATTGAGAGCCGATGGTACATCGGTGTGCCAGTGGTACACTGGGCTTTCCATACCGAGCTGGCCTCAGGCTTTTTGAATCCGATGGTACATTGGGTCTTCGATGTCAATGGTACATTGGGCTTTTTGTTGAGAGCCGATGGTACATCGGTTTGCCAATGGTACATGGGCTTTTCATGCCGAGCTGGCCTCATGCTTTTTGAATCCGATGGTACATCGGGTCTTCGATGCCAATGGTACATTGGGCTTTTTGTTGAGAGTTGATGGTACATCGGTCTGCCAGTGGTACACTGGGCTTTTCATGCCGAGTTGGCCTCGGGCTTTTTTGAATCCGATGGTACATCGGGTCTTCGATGCCAATGGTACATTGGGATTTTTATTGAGAGCGATGGTACATCGGTCTGCCAGTAGTACACTAGGCTTTCCATACCGAGCTAGTCTCGGGCTTATTTGAATCCGATGGTACATTGGGTCTTCGATGCCAATGGTACATTGGGCTTTTTGTTGAGAGCCGATGGTACATCGGCCTACCAGTGGTACACTGGGCTTTTCATGCCGAGCTAGCCTTGGGTTTTTTTGAATCCGATGGTACATCAGGTCTTCGATGCCAATGGTACATTGGGCTTTTTGTTGAGAAGCTGAGATGCTTGAACTCGTATTTATTTATAGCGGGTCAAGAGCCCGAAAGAGTACAAACATGAAATTTAACGTAAAGAGAGGGTACACTATTGATAAAACCGACAGAGGTTGTCGGCGTTCCACGTCCTCGAGAGTAGCTTTTCGTCCAGCTCTTTGATTTTGTACGCTCCTTGGTGGAGTGCCTCGGTGACTCGGTAGGGCCCCTCCCAGTTTGGTTCTAATTTGCCTTCCTCCATCGGCTTTGAGACTTCGGCCCGCGGAGGACTAGATCTCCCGGCAAGAAGGTTCTAAGGCGAACGCAAGCATTGTAATACCTGGCCATCTGCTGTCGGTAGGCTACCATCCTGAGTCGCACTCGGTCCCGCACCTCCTCCACTAGGTCGAGGTTGGCCCACAACTGGCTTGGGTTGTCTTCCTCGCTGTAGGCTTCCACTCTGGGGCTCGGGACGCCGATCTCCACAGGAATGATGGCCTCAGATCCGAAGATGAGGCTAAAGGGGATCTCTCCGGTGGGGACTCGTGGAGTTGTGTGGTAGGCCCATAGCACGTTGGGAAGCTCCTCCACCCAGCACCCTTTGTAGTCATCAAGCCGGGCTCTTAGTCCTTGGAGGATAATGCGATTGGTCACCTCGGCTGCACCATTGGTCTGAGGGTGGCCTACCGAGGTGAATCGCTAAAGGATGCCTAGCTCGGTGTAGAATCCTCGGAAGGATGCGTTGTCGAACTGCCGGCCGTTGTCGGTGACCAGGGTATATGGGAGCCCGAACCAGCATATTATAGACTTCCAAAAGAAGGACCTCACCTTACTCTCAGTGATCTTGGCAAGCGCCTCAGCTTCGATCCATTTGGTGAAGTGGTCGATAGCCACCAGCAGAAACTTACGCTGGCCGGAGGCAGGAGGGAATGGCCCTAAGATGTCCATCCCCCACTGGGCGAAGGGCCAAGGTGCCACCAGAGGGGTCAGCTGAGATGTCGGCTGCCGCTGAATGTTGGCATGGTGCTGGCAGCTATCACACTTCTTGACAAGCTCGGCCGCGTCCTCCCTCATGGTCAGCCAATAATACCCCTGCCGCAGGGCCTTGTACGCCAGGGCTCTGCCCTCCAGATGACTCCCGCATATGCCTTCATAGATTTCTCGCAAGATGTAGTCAGCTTCAATAGGCCCAACGCACTTGAGGACTAGGTATGAGAACGATTTTCGGTAGAGCTTCCTGTCCATCATCAGGAACCTCGGGGCCCATCGCCTGAGCAGTCTGGGTCTTCAGGGAGGGTGCCATCGATCAATTATCGGATGTAGGCATCCATCCAAGAGGGCTCCTGCTCGATCGACAATGCTTCCTCCACTGCCGCTTCAATCCTTGGGACTTGCAGATGCTCCACGTACGTCCTTCCCAAGGTCCCGTTGGCCGAAGTGGCCAAGCGGGATAATGCATCAGCCCTAGCATTCTCCGCTCGGAGAATGTAGCTAACACGGAAATATGAAAATCGAGACACTTGGGACTGTACCTTCTCAGGTAACGAGACATGACTGGGTCTCTGGCCTTATATTCCCCAGCGACCTACCCGGAGACCAATTGGGAGTCCGTGAAGGCCCTCAGACGCTCTGCACCGAGTTCCTTGGCTAGCTTCATCCCTGCCAGCAAGGCTTCGTACTCCGCTTGGTTGTTGGTGGCCGGGAACAGAAACCGGAGGGCATACTCCACCACCTCCCCCTCGGGGCTTGCAAGAATAAGTTCAGCTCCACTCCCTTGAGAATTTACTGCTCCATCCATATGAAGGATCCAGTCTTCCTTCCCCACTCCCTTGGCTGTAGGGGACTCCATGTGCACCTGCGAGTGCAACTCCTCCGGATGCTCCTCTGCCCAAGTGCACTCGACCAGAAAGTCGGCTAACACCTGGGACTTCATTGCAGGCCTTGGCCGAATGGATAAATCAAACTCCCCCAACTTGATGGCCCATTTGGCCAGCCGACCAGAAGTGTCAGGACGGGACAAGATAGTCCGAAGTGGTTGGTCCGTAAGCACCACGATTGGATTAGCTTGGAAGTAGGGTCGGAAGCGCTGGGCTGAGACCACCAGGGCGAAGATGATCTTCTCAGTCTTAGAGTATCTCGTCTCGGCATCATGAAGCACTTTACTGGTATAGTAGACCGGCTTCTGCACCCCGTCGGCATCCATACAAACAAGCACGGAGCTGACGGCCTTGGGGGAGGCTGCAAGATACAAAAAGAGTTCCTCCCTGTCCCTCGGCTTGGACAGCAGTGGAGGAGTGGATAAAAATTTCTTCAGCTCCTCAAAAGCTTCCTGACACTCCTTCATCCACTCGAAGCTGTTGACTTTGTGCAACGCCTTAAAGAAGGGCAGACACCTTTCCGCCGACCTTGACATGAAGCGACTCAAGGCTGCCACCCTTCCGGTTAGACGCTGTACCTCCCTCTTATTAGCTAGGGGCCTCATATCCAGGATGGCTTGGATTTTATCTGGGTTGGCTTCAATTCCTCGTTGCATCACCATAAAGCCCAAAAACTTACCTACCGCAACCCTGAAGGCGCACTTACGAGGGTTTGGCCTCATCCGGTACCGGCACAGGTTGGCGAAGGTCTCCGCAAGGTCGGCAATATGGTCCGTGGTGTGGGTGCTCTTGGTCAGCATGTCGTCCATGTACACCTCCATTTTGCACCCGATCTAGTTCTCGAAGACCTTGTTCATCAACCTCTGGTAGGTGGCTCCTGCATTCTTCAACCCGAACGGCATCACCTTGTAGCAGTATATCCCCTTCTTGGTGACAAAGGAGGTCGCCTCTTCATCAGCTGGGTCCATTCTGATTTGATTGTACCCTGAGAAGGCGTCCATGAAGCTGAGGGTCTCGTGGCCAGACGTAGCATCTACCAGCTGGTCGATCCGAGGCAGCGGGAAGCTATCCTTGGGGCATGCCTTGTTGAGGTCGGTGAAGTCCACACACATCCTCCAACTCCCACTGGCCTTGCGGACTATTACAACATTCGCCAGCCAGCTAGGGTAGTGCACCTCGCGAATGTGTCCGGCCGCCGTTAGTTTGCGCACCTCTTCATCTATGGCCTTCTGTCTGTCTGAAGCAAAGCTCCTCTTCTTCTGCCGAACGGGTCGGCACTCCGGCTTGATGTTGAGTCTGTGGGTAATCACCTCCTCTGGAATGCCTGGCATGTCGGATGCCGACCAGGTGAAGATATCAGCATTGGCTCGCAGGAAAGCAAAGAGCTGATCACGGGCCCCCTCCGGAAGCAGGGCCCCAATCTGGACAGTCTGTGTCGGGTCCTCCCCCAGGGGGAAGGACAGCAGATGCTCGGCCAGTTCTTCCCTCCTCTCCGAGTCTCGGGGATCCAACGCTTCTGGTGCGGGCGTGGGTGTCACCCCCTAAGGGCTAGGGGCCATGTGGCAGCATAGTAGCGGTGGGTTTTGCTCCCCCTGCATCTCCTCGACCCCTTCGCTGGTTGAAAATCTCACCAGGAGCCTTTTGGTGGAGATAACGACATCCAAGAGGTTAAGTCAGGGCCTTCTGAGTATGACATTATAAGCGAGAGGCACCCGGACCACCAGGAAGCTCATGAAAACTATACTTTGGCATGGGGTCGTGCCAGCCATAACATGAAGAGTGATCTCCCCCTCGACCTTCACGGAATCTCCGGTGAACCCCATCAGGGGCATGGTGACAGGCCGAAGCAGGTTGGGTGACAGGTTCATGTGAACAAAAGCATCATTGTTGACCCAATTATTAATTTTGATGATTAACAAAAGACATGAGTATATTCACTATGTTTCTAACAAATTTAATAAGTGTTTCAGGGATTAAAAATGTTTAATCAGTCAAAAGGTATAAGGAAATAAGTTTTGAATCAAAATTGAAAAAAAAATGTAAGTTCAGAACTTAGAGTCGACACCCAAACAGTCAGGAGTCGACCACAAGGAGTATCAGAACCTTTCTACATTTTTGGCACGGTCCAGAGTCGACACCTAGAGTTTCGGAGCTGACTCTAACCTGAGATATAGAGAAGTGGTTTATGCATCAGTTTTCGGAGCCGACACCTGGAGTTCGGGAGTCGACACCTAAAAGTTGCGGAGCCGACACTATAATTATGGAGCCGATCTAACTTGAGAACAGAGAGCATATTTTTTGGATAAAGTTAGAGTCGACACCTTTGAATTCTGGAGCCGACTCCCGAAAGCGCCGAGCCGACACTTAACTTTTTCGGAGCCGACTCCTCAACGAACTTCTTATTACTATTTTTGGACACCCCAATTTGGAGCCGACACCTAAAAAGTTGAAGCCGACTCCAACCTGTCAGGAACGGATTTTTCAAATGTCAAAACAGACTCCAACGGTAATATTTTTCCACCTAATCTCTAACGACTATTTTTCTTTGTGTGTAGAAGCAATACAACTACTCTATAACGGCTATTTTTTCCACCTAATCCTGGATTAAGGGATCCATAAAAAGGGGGAACCGTCCGTTTGAAAAGAGAGAGAAGAAGAGACTAAAAAATCGAAAAATCTTGTGAAAGAAAGAGAGAGAAATCAAATAAGAAAAAAACTCAGAGCTCACATCAACCAATCCTAGAGAGTAAAAAGAGAAATCCAAAGCATTCAAGTTCAAAATCGAAGGATTTTCCAAGTGAAGAAACAGAAAGCAAAAGCCATGTTTTTTCCCAACTTCTCAACTGCAATTTTTGTGAAGAATCTGAGCTGAGGCCTGATTCAACCTTTCAAAGGAGAAGAGAAAAAGAATAAAAGCTCAAATCAAATTCGCTTCAAACAAGCTTTTCTTACCCTTGTTCATTGAATTGCATATTTGCTCACTTAAGGAGCTTTCTTGTACTGTAAACTTTATTTTCAAATTATTCTTTACTAATTCAATCAGGGGATTGAATTAGTAGAGGTAGTATACCTCGGGACAAGCTAAGGTTAGCTTGTGGTTGGGTTTTGTGCTGGTGAGCCCGAAAAAACTGGCTAGATTCGTTGTGACCCCGGAAAAATAATAAGTTTGAGTTGTGAGCTTGTAAAACAACTCGACTGTAATTAAGTGGATTATAGTGTGGACCCAAGTGAAGCTTGGGAGTGGACGTAGGTGTTGGATACACTGAACCACTATAAAATCTTTGTGTTTGTCGTGCTTTGTCTCTCTCTTTCTATCTCATTTATATGTGTTTAGCATTTATCTATTCATTGCTCTCAACCACTTTCAAATTAGGCACATAGCTCTAAAGTGTTAAATTTTTAAAAAAAACCCAATTCACCCCCCCCCTCTTGGGTTGCCATCTGGGCCAACAATCATAATTCAAAACTATTGACCCAAGTATTGATTTTGATGATTAACAAAAGACATGAGTATATTCAATATGTTTCTGATAAATTTACGAAGTGTTTCAGGCATTAAAAATGTTTAGTCAGTCAAAAGGTATAGGGAAATAAGTTTTGAATCAAAATTGAAAAGAATATTTGTAAGTTCAGAACTTAGAGTCGACACCCAAATAGTCAGGAGCCGACCCCAGGGCGTATCAGAACTTTTCTGGAATTTTAGCATGGTTCGGAGTCGACACCTACAGTTTCAGAGCCGACTCCAACCTGAGATACAGAGAAGTATTTTCTGCTTCAGTTTTCGGAGCCGACACCTGAGTTTCTGGAGTCAACTCCAATCTGAGATATAGAGAACGTATTTTTGTGGACATTATTGGAGCCGACACCCTCGAAATCGCCGAGCCGACTCCCGAAAGAGCAGAGCTGACACTTAACTTTTTCGGAGCTGACTCCTCAATAAACTTTTGTTACTATTTTTGGACACCCCGACTTGGAACCGACACCTAAAAAGTTGGAGCCAACTCCAACCTGTCAGGAACAGATTTTTTAAAATGTCAGATCAACTCCAACGGTAATATTTTTTCAACCTAACTTCTAACGCTATTTCTTTTTGTGTATAAAAACATCTAAGCATCTCATAACGGCTATATTTTCACCTAACCTTGAATTGAAGACTATAAAAAGGGGATATATGTCCATTAAAAAAAAAAGAGAGATATACAGAAATATAGAGCAAAAAGGAGAGAAATCAAAAAGGAAAAACTCTGAGCTTAGGTCCATCAATCCCAGAGAGTTCAAAGAGAAATCCAAAAGCTTCTCAAAATTAAATCCAAGAGAATTCCAACATTTGAAGAGAGAAAGCAAAAGCCCCAAAATCCTCTACTTCTCAACTGCGATTTTCTGTGAAGAATCTGAGCTGAGGCCTGATTCAATCTTTCAAAGGAGAAGAGGAAAAGAAGAAAAGCACACTTCCAAATCGCTCCAAACAGGCTTTTCTTACCTTTGCTTATTTTATCGTATATTTGCTCATTTGAGGAGCTGCTTTGTATTCAAAACTCTATTTCTCATTACTGTTTTTGGCTAATTCAATCAGGGGATTGAATTAGTGGAGGTAGTATACCTCGGGACAAGCTAAGGATAGCTTGTGGTTGGGTTTTGTGCTGGTGAGCCCAAAAAAACCAGCTGTGTTCGTTGTGATCCTAGGGGAAACAATAAGTTTTGAGTTGTGAGCTTGTAAAACAACTCAGCTGTAATCAAGTGGATTATAGTGTGGACCCAAGTGAAGCTTGGGAGTGGATGTAGGTGTTGGATACACCGAACCACTATAAAACCTTGTGTTTGCCGTGCTTTGTCTCTTTGTCTCTCTCTATCTCAGTTGTTTGTGCTTAACATTTATTATACATTGCACTTAAGCACTTTCATATCAGAGCACTTAGTTTTAAAGAGCTAAATTTCTTAAAAGAACCCAATTCATCCTCCCCTCTTGGGTTGTCATCTGGGCCAACAATTGGTATCAGAGCAAGTACTCATTTTTATTTGATCCAACGATCAAGAGTTAAAGATCCAAATGGCAGCTCAAGCTAGATCTTCATTTGTTGAAGGTCAATCCACAAATAGACCTCCTTTATTTAATGGTTCAAATTATTCTTATTGGAAAGCTAGAATGAGAATATTTATTCAAGCTTTAGATTATTAACTATGGAGTGTAAACACTAATGGACCTAGCACACCCACATACTTAGTAGATGGTTCAATAGTTCCTAAACCCGAAAGGGATTGGAATGAGAATGATAGGAAAATAGCTCAGCTTAATGTAAAAGCCATGAATGTTTTATATTGTGCTTTAGATGCTAATGATAATAGAATTTCTACATGTATTTCCGCAAAAGAAATTTGGGATAGACTAGAAGTTACCCATGAGGGTACTAATCAAGTTAAAAAGTCTAAAATTAATATCTTAGTGCACAAATATGAATTGTTTAGCATGGAACAAAATGAAACTATCACATGCATGTACACTAGATTCACTGATATTGTACATGGTCTAAAAAGTCATGGTAAGACTTATACTAATTCTGATTTGGTGCATAAAATTCTTAGGTCTCTTCCAAGATCATGGGAAGCGAAAGTAACTGCCATCCAAGAAGTCAAAGATTTAAATACATTACCTTTGAAAGAGCTACTTGGATCATTGATGACCCATGAACTGAACATGAAGCAACATCAAGAGGAAGAAGTCAAATAGAAGAAAACGATTGCCCTTAAAGCTGCAGAAAAGGAAACAAGCAGCAGTGAGGAAGAAGAGAAAGATGATGCGACAGCCCTTCTTGCAAAGAAGTTTAGAAAATTTATGCAAAGAAGGAGACCCTTTCACAAGAAAAAGTATGAAATAAAATGGAAGGTGAAAAAGAAAAAGAGAAGGACAAGGACAAAGAAAAAGATCCCCTCATATGTTATGAATGTAAGAAACCGATGCACTTTAGATATAACTGTCCTAATTGAGGAAAGCCTACAAAAAGAAGAAGAAGGTTTATGTTGCAACATGGAGCGATAGCGAAGAATCCTCTTCCGAGGAAGAACAAAAGGAAGTTGCAAACATATGTTTTATGCAAATGACGATGAGGTAAGTACCGAAACTCATGATTTTACCTTTGATGAATTGTTTGATGCGTTTAATGAATTAGTAAGTGATTTTAAGGTTTTGAAAAAGAAAAGCAAATTGAAAAATAATAATTTAAATCTTGATAAAGAAAAGGATAAACTAACTCATGAAGTTGAAGAACTAAAATCTAAAATAAAAATTTGTTAAAAGAAAAAGAATCAATTTCTAATGAAAATATTAGTTTAAAGAAAGAAGTTGATAAATATAAAATATAGTTGATAAATTTACATATAGCTCTGAAAAACTTAACTTGCTATTGAGTAATCAAAGAGCTGTATTTGATAAAGCTGGATTAGGTTATAGGCCTAACAAGAAACAAAAGTTTGTTAAAATTTCTTTATAAAGAAACAAGATAAAATGATGTTTCATGTTATTGCTGTAACAAGAAAGGACATAAAGCTTATGAATGCAATTTTAAAAAAATTAATAAGAATTTAAATATAAAAGGAAGAAAATATGGGTTCCGAAACAATTTTTATCGCTACTAACCATGAAGGACCCAAGAAAGCTTGGGTACCTAAACATAAGATTTGATCATCTTGCAGGAGTGTCTTGCGGCCAAAAGATCAAAACGCAAGTGGTATCTTGATAGCGGCTGCTCAAGGCACATGACGGGTGACAAGGATCAATTCATCACCCTTGAAGATAAGAGAGGAGGAGTTGTTACATTTGGAGACAATGGCAAAGGCCAAATTATGGGATTTGTAAAATTCAAATAACTCCCTCCACTTTTATAGAAAATGTTTTATATGTAGATGGTTTAAACATAATTTGATTAGCATTAGCCAATTGTGTGATAAAGGTTTCAAAGTTTCATTTGAAGCTTCTATCTGCACTGTTTCTAATCCCATTAACAATAGCATTATATTTACTGAAAATAGAAATGACAATGTATACTTAATTGATTTAGACAATTTGTCTACTAGTAATCATTGCTTAGTTGCTGATAATGCTAATATTAATGAGATTGGATGGCTATGGCATCGTAGATTAGGTCATGCAAGCACACACTTGATTTCAAAATTAATTAGAATGGATTTAGTTAAAGGACTTCCAAAGTTAGATTTTGAAAATAACCGAATTTGTGATGCATGTCAATTTGAAAAACAAACTAGAAACTCTTTCAAATCTAAAAATGTTGTTTCCACTTCTAGACCACTAGAGCTACTTCACATGGACCTTTTTGGACCTACTAGAACCACTAGTCTAGGAGGAAAGAAATATGGTCTTGTGATAGTAGATGATTATTCTAGATTCACTTGGGTATTATTTTTGGCTCATAAGGATGAGACTTTCCCTATATTCATGAAATTCTTCAAGAAAGTCACTAATGAGAAAAACAACACCATAGTGTCTCTTAGAAGTGATCATGGCACTGAATTTAAAAATCATTTATTTAAAAATTTCTGCATTGAACATGGCATTCATCATAATTTTTCTGCACCTAGAACACCTCAACAAAATGGAGTTGTAGAAAGAAAGAATAGAACTTTAGAGGACATGGCCCGTACCATGCTATGTGAAAGCAACCTTCCAAAATACTTTTGGGCGGAAGCTATAAACACGGCATGTTACATCCTTAATAGAGCCCTAATTAGGCCAATCCTTAAGAAAACCCTTATGAATTATGGAATAATAGAAAACCAAATATTAGTTATTTTCATGCATTTGGTTGTAAATGTTTCATTCATAATAATGGTAAAGATAATCTTAAAAATTTGATGCAAAATCTGATGAAGGCATATTCTTAGGATATTCAACAACTAGTAAAGCCTATAGAGTATTTAACAAGAAATCCTTAATTGTAGAAGAATCTATTCATGTAGTTTTTGATGAGTCTTTAGCATCAAGTTCAAAAAGATTGATGATGAGGAAGATACAATTTTGCTAGAAAGAGATATTGAAAAATTAAATATAGATGTATCTTCAGATCATGAACAAGAAGCTAAAGATGATGATTCTCCTAGGGTTGATGTTATTGATACTAATCATAATGAGGTAGATCTTCCTAGAGATTGGAGATATGCCTATGGTCATCCAAAGGAATTGATTATAGGTGATCCATCTCAAGGAGTAAGAACTAGATCATCTATGAGAAATATCAATAATCATCTTGCATTTGTATCTCAAATTGAACCTAAAACTATTGAAGAAGCTGAAAAAGATAGTAATTGGATGCTAGCTATGCAAGAAGAATTAAACCAATTTACTAGGAATAATGTATGGTCCTTAGTTGATAGACCTAAAGGTCATTCAGTTATAGGATCTAAATGGGTATTTAGAAATTAAGAAGAATGAATAGATTTTGATGAAACTTTTGCACCTGTAGCTAGATTAGAAGTAATTAGATTATTACTTGCATTTGCATGTCATATGAATATCAATTTATTTCAAATGGATGTTAAAAGTGTTTTTTTAAATGGTTTTATAAATGAGGAAGTTTATGTAGAACAACCACCTGGTTTTGAAGATCATGAATTTCCAAACCATGTTTTTAAATTACACAAAGCACTATATGGTTTAAAACAAGCACCTAGAGCTTGGTATGATAGGTTAAGTAAATTTCTAATTGAAAATGATTTTTCTAGAGGAAATATTGATAAAACCTTATTTTTGAAAAGAAAAGATAAAGACTTATTAGTAGTACAAATATATGTAGATGATATTGTATTCGGTGCTACTAACAATCTTTTGTGTCAAGAATTTGCTAAGTTAATGCAGGGTGAATTCGAAATGAGCATGATGGGAGAACTCAATTTCTTCCTAGGACTACAAATCAAACAAAGCAAAGAGGGGATTTTCATCAACCAAACAAAGTACACAAAGGAAATTCTCAAGAAGTTTGGAATGGAATCAATCAAACCCCTTGGAACACCTATGAGTCCTTCATGCAAATTAGACAAAGATGAAGATGGTAAGAAAGTTGATCAGAAGCATTATAGAGGTATGATCGGATCTCTACTTTACTTAACTGCAAGTAGACC
Organism: Calamus simplicifolius; assembly: GCA_900491605.1. Taxonomy (NCBI): domain Eukaryota; kingdom Viridiplantae; phylum Streptophyta; class Magnoliopsida; order Arecales; family Arecaceae; genus Calamus; species Calamus simplicifolius. The sequence goes on along the minus strand of UESW01004705.1, from coordinate 493,345 downwards.
TGATATCATATTTGCTGTTTGTCTATGTGCTAGATTTCAATCTGAACCTAAAGAATCTCATTTAATTGCTGTAAAAAGAATACTAAGATATCTAAGTGGAACTAAAAATGTAGGATTATGGTATTCTAGAGACTCAACACTAAATTTGATTGCTTATTCTGATTCTGATTATGCTGGATGTAAATTAGATAGAAAAAGTACAAGTGGTGCATGTCAATTTTTAGGAAGTAACTTAATCTCTTGGTTTAGCAAAAAGCAAAATTCAGTTGCATTATCTACTGCTGAAGCTGAATATGTTGCAGCTGAAAGTTGTTGTGCTCAAATCCTTTGGATTAAGCGACAACTTGAAGATTATGGCATAACACTTGATAAAACTCCTATTAGATGTGATAACACAAGTGCAATAAACTTAACTAAAAATCCTATACAACATTCAAGAACTAAGCACATTGAAATTAGATATCACTTTATAAAGAACATGTAGCTAACAATGAAATTTGTCTTGATTATGTTAGTACTGAAGAACAATTAGCGGACATATTTACAAAACCTTTGAGTGAAGAAAGATTTTGTTATCTTAGAGGAAAGTTAGGGATTTGTGACCTTTGGAATGATTTGAAACCCCTAAGGATTGATTATCTAGAGTTCAATGAATTTCTTGAAATTTCTCTCATGATTTTAAGGACAATTTATCTAGACATTTGAACAATTTGATTATCTACATTCCAAAGATTTTATCAAAAATTTATTGATTTTATTTTGACAAGTTTCGGATGTTTGAAACTCTCTTTTTTTTTTTGAAACTGTCTGGAGCCGACTCCTCTGGTATCGGAGTCGACTCCAGTTCTGTCTGAGTCTTTGGAGCGACACCTGCTTTTCGAGTCGACTCCACTTCGAGCGCTGACTGTGTTAGCGACCTGGAGCCGACACCTCGCTTTGCGGGAGTCGACTCCAAGTGGTCCCAAGTTATCTATTTAGGGCAGAGCCGACTCCTTTTTTCATTTCAATCGACTCCAAACTTTCCCAAACTCTCTCAAACTTTTCCCAAAACCAAATCTCTTAAATTAACCTCTCCTAGCACTCAATGGCACCCAAGCGCAGAGGATCATTGTTTGGAGGAAGAGTAACGATGGGGAAACGTACGGCAAGGCGTCCGACGCGTGAACCCTCTCCGAATCATCCTCCAGCTCAACCGCATCCACTCCCGTGCCATTCCTAGCCCATCCTCACCACAAGTTGATACCCTAGCCGGCCGAATCATTACCATGGGAAGAAAGTAGATTTTGAATTTTTTGAAGCTGAGGGTTTTGCTATTGGAAGACAAATCAAAGAACTCGGTTGGGATAAGGTATGTTCCTTAGATGTACCCACTTATCCGGCTCTAGTTAAGGAATTTTACTTCAATTTGTCAAGAGGAGATGAGGATTAGTTAGTATGGTTAGAGGAAAAAGAATTCATCTCACATCTGAAATTTTGGGAAATCTTTTGGAAATCCTTGTTGTAGGATTGATTGCAAATAGCCATAGTGATAGAGCAGGAGCATATCAAGGATGTTGGGTAGAGACTTCACTGAGTTTGAGGAAGTTAGAGCAAATCAGTTGCCTCTTGAGCTTAGACTGTTACATAATATATGTGGTAGGTTCCTATTTCCTAAAACTGGTAGGTTTGAGTATGTCTCAGAGCGAGACATAGTGATTATGGACAGTATTTTGACGGTCAACCAATCAATCTAGCAGGAATGATGATATGGTATATGGCTGAGGCTGAGGGTAGGAGGAGATCAACCTTGCCTTATGGAATGGTCCTGACCATGGCATTCAAAAGTCAAGGAGTTGTTATTTCTGAGAATGAGCCATTGAAAAAGTAAGGCACACTGATTATTACAGCTTGGCTACAGTGCATAGAATGGGGTTTGTGAAAGTGGATGGTAGATGGGAAAGAAAAGGTCATCTGGATGAGAGAGCACTAACTTTAGGGCCACTGCACCATCTGAGGGAGGTCCATCAGTAAGGCATCCATCACCAGAGCCTAACAGATCATCACCACCACCGGCACTACTCCAGTCCCTGCACCTATGCCATTGCATGTTCCTTCTACTGGTTTTTCTGATATTCAGTTAGAGCAACTTAAAAGTTTATTGTGTACTCAAAAGGAAGAGATAAAGACTGAGTTAGATAGCAGATTTATGAACTTGAGAGAGACTCTCTATTCCTTGGATGATAGAATCAGCAAGATTGAGTCCACTTTTGGTTCTTCTTCAGAATTTTGAAGACTGATCTCATGCACATTTTTGAGGAACTTAAAGAGATTGGAGGAGATTCAGAGACTTATTCCAAATGCAATGCAGAGCTTCAAGACAAAATTGTTACTGCATGTGGATTTGTTGATAGAAGACTAAAGGAATTTGTCAGAACTCAAAGTGAAGGAATGGAAAAATTATAGAAGAATTGCAAAGACTTCTTAGAACTCATTTATGATTATGTTGTAATGAAGTTCTTTTGATGTTATTAAAAGATGATGTTTAATTTAGTATGTTTTGATATTTTGATGATGTAATGAAGTTTAATGAAGTTGGATATAATGAAGTCTTTTTGAAATGTAATGTTTTTTATTAAATGTAATGTTGTGAATGAATTACTTGAATTTTTGCAATTTGATTGTTCTTTGAGAAAGATTAATTTGAACTTGAATCTTTTCTAAAACCTTTTTGTTGATTACAAAAAAGGGGGAGAGAAGATTGTATATGCAAGCTTAAGTAATGGGTATCAAGCAAGCTTAAGGAATTGGTATCAAATAATTTCGATGAAATAAGTTTAATTGGTATCAAGCATCAAATGTAATTTGATATGATCATATGAGTTTAATAGTAAAGGAAGAGAAGATGTTAAATTGAGTATCATAGGGGAGCTACCTCATTCAGGGGGAGCTCAACTATGAGAACTTAAAACTTATCAAATTTGATTTGAAACTCCTATTGATTAATCATGCATATACTCGATGTTTTTGTCATCATCAAAAAGGGGAGATTGTTGACCCAAGTATTGATTTTGATGATTAACAAAAGACATGAGTATATTCATTATGTTTCTAATAAATTTATGAAGTGTTTCAGGCATTAAAAATGTTTAGTCAGTCAAAAGGTATAGGGAAATAAGTTTTGAATCAAAATTGAAAAGAAATTTGTAAGTTCAGAACTTAGAGTCGACACCCAACAGTCAGGAGCCGACCCCAGGGCGTATCAGAACTTTTTGGAATTTAGGCATGGTCGGAGTCGACACCTACAGTTTCGGAGCCGACTCCAACCTGAGATACAGAGAAGTATTTTTGCTTCAGTTTTCAGAGCTGACACCTGAGTTTCTGGAGTCGACTCCAATCTGAGATACAGAGAATATGTTTTTGTGAACATTGTTGGAGCCGACACCCTCGAAATCGCCGAGCCGACTCCCGAAAGCGTAGAGCCGACACTTAACTTTTTCGGAGCCGACTCCTCAATGAACTTTTTTACTATTTTTGGACACCTCGACTTGGAGCCGACACCTGAAAAGTTGGAGCCGACTCCAACCTGTCAGGAATGGATTTTTTAAAATATCAGATCAGCTCCAACGGTAATATTTTTTCTACCTAACTTCTAACGGCTATTTCTCTTGTGTGTAGAAACATCCAAGCATCTCATAATGGCTATATTTTCACCTAACCTTGGATTGAAGACTATAAAAAGGGGATATCTGTCCGTTTAAAAAAAAAGAAAGAGAGATATAGAAATATAGAGCAAAAAGGAGAGAAATCAAAAAGGAAAAACTCTGAGCTTAAGTCCATCAATCCCAGAGAGTTCAAAGAGAAATCCAAAAGCTTCTCAAGATCAAATCCAAGAGATTTCCAATATTTGAAGAGAGAAAGCAAAAGCCCCAAAATCCTCAACTTCTCAACTACGATTTTCTGTGAAGAATCTGAGCTGAGGCCTGATTCAATCTTTCAAAGGAGAAGAGGAAGAAAAGAAGAAAAGCACACTTCCAAATCGCTCCAAACAGGCTTTTCTTACCTTTGTTATTTTATCGTATATTTGCTCATTTGAGGAGCTGCTTTGTATTCAAAACTCTATTTCTCATTACTGTTTTTGGCTAATTCAATCAGGGGATTGAATTAGTGGAGGTAGTATACCTCGGAACAAGCTAAGGATAGCTTGTGGTTGGGTTTTGTGCTGGTGAGCCCGGAAAAACTAGCTGGGTTCGTTGTGATCCCGGAGAAACAACAAGTTTTGAGTTGTGAGCTTGTAAAACAACTCAGCTGTAATCAAGTGGATTATAGTGTGGACCCAAGTGAAGCTTGGGAGTGGATGTAGGTATTGGATACACCGAACCACTATAAAATCTTTGTGTTTGCCGTGCTTTGTCTGTTTGTCTCTCTCTCTATCTTATTGTTTGTGCTTAGCATTTATCTATACATTGCACTTAAGCACTTTCATATCAGAGCACTTAGTTTTAAAGAGCTAAATTCTTAAAAGAACCCAATTCATCCCCCTCTTGGGTTGCCATCTGGGCCAACAAAAACATCCACCAAGTTCTCACTATCAACCAGAATTCTTTTTACAGGATGCTTAGCTATTGTCATAGACACAACGACGCTATCATCGTTTTTATTGACCACCCCTTCTAGGTCCTTTTAGAAAAAGGGATTACAGGATCTAACTCTCCCTCCCCCCTTGGCCTCTTAGGTGGGCCACCTGCCCTCCAGGAAATCATCGTCACGTCTTCTCGGTTGGAGCATTGTCGATCATCGGTGGCGGAGGTGCTGATGGGCCAAGAGCTCCCGGGTTGTTCCTCTGGACGAACTTCCCTAGGTGGCCATGCTGGATAAGGTCCTCTATCGCCTTCTTCAGCTGGCGACAGTCGTCGGTGTCGTGGCCATGGTCCCGGTGGTAGCGGCAGTAGAGGTTCTTGTTGCGGGGGATCTTCGGATTCATCAGAGGAGGGTGCTAAAGATAGGGCTCGCTCTCGATCTCGAGCAGAATGTGCGATATCGGGGCGAGCAAAGGAGTGTAGGGCCTGTCCCTCAATGTAGGAGCTCGAGGACGGTTATCTGGTCGATGGGGGGCTCGGGCCTCATGGGTCAAACTTCAGTAGGCTCTGGATGGGCCAGCTTCTTAGTGGTGCTTCCGCTAGCCTCGCGCCGGGAGGAGTCAGCCTCGTCAGCACGGATGTACTTCTGGGCTCGGTTCAAAAGCTTAGCGTAGGAGCCGGGCGGCTTCTTGTCGAGGGAGTATGCGAAGCGAGAGGGACAGAGCCCTCGCTTCAAGGCCAAGGTGGCCACCGAATCCTCGAGGTTGTAGAGCTCCAGGCTGCCTCCTTAAACCGAGCAACGTAGTCCCGCAGGGACTCGCCACTCTTTTGCTGGACTGAGAAGAGATTGTCTGCCACCCTTGGAATCTTCCGACAGGCCTCAAAATGGGTCAGAAAGGCCCTCTCTAGTTGACGGAAGGAGTCAATACTCCAATGCGGTAGGCGGGAGTACCAAGCTCGAGCAACTTTCTTCAAAGTGGCGGGGAAGGCGATGCATAGGAGCGAATCGGTTGCTCCCTAGACCTGCATGAGGACCTTGTAACTTTCTAAATGGTCCAGGGGGTCCGTGGTCCCATCATACGGGTCCAGCTGAGGAAGGTGGAACCGGGTTGAGATCGGCTCCTCCATGATCCGGCGGGAAGCGGTGGCCAACTGTCGTAGTCCGCCTCTGGTGGGTTGGTGATTTGGCGGCTGAGCTCTTCCAACCGCTGGTTGTACTCGTCAAGCCGGTGCTCAGCTCAATGGGCTATTCTGCCGTCAAAGGGCCCCTCCCTCGAGGATTCCTAGGAGGGGGAAAAGTGGCGGCGATGCGACGAAGGTGCTCCGCCTCCTTCCCATGCTGCTGCTTGGGAGATGCACTGGCGTGGCGAGAGGGTGATCGGGGCCTCTTGGAGGTTTCCCGGCGGTGAGGCTTGGGCGGAGTGCGGTGGTGGAAAGCTTCTCGAATGGGAGATCTCCTCCGAGAAGAGTGTTGGCTGGGTTGGATCACCCCTGGCACTGACGGAGAGGCTCCGGGTGCTGAGCAGCCGTCGCTTGATGCTGCAGGCCTTGGACCACGGTCGCCAAAGATTGGACTTGCGCGGCAAGGGCAGCAAGCCGATCTTCTTGAAGCTGCTGTGGTGGTGCAGGGACGTCGGCTAGGGGAGCTGAGGGGCTAACTGCCAACGGATCAGCCCCTCGATGCTGCCCCCCAGCATGACTGGTGGAGACCTCTCGTGCATAGGTCATCACCATTGCAGAAGAAAGCTCGAGGAAAGAGAAGCGGTCGATGACAGGTTCGAAGCTTTTTCCTTCTTCTCCCCTTCCTGGCGCGCCAATCTGTTGACGCCGAGTCACCTTCCTTGAACGCCAGGGAAATGGAGGTCCTCCTCACCGGACTCCTGCAAAAAAAGTCCCCGGAGACCGGATGTTCCAGTGGGGACCCTCCAACGCTCAAGTCAGTCACTTGAGAACAGACAAGAGTTAGCTAGCAGAAAAAAGCTAGAGAGTTAGGGTTCAGGATCCTCCCTTTGTTGCAAGTGTGGGCCTTTTTATATCTGTTTCAAGATCTCCCTCTCTCATGCTTCCAGAAGGTTCATGATTCCGAGATACTGCTATCCAATAACAAACAAAAAGGGAAGGCGGATAGTGACAGATCGTGGGCGTGTCAGAGGTGTCCTGTCTCATTTGCCACCTGCCAGTACAGCATTACGGGTATCGGGTGGTTATGGTTGCACCAGGCGCGCGCCGTTATGAGGTATGGCCATATGCAGCTGCAGGCGAGCGGTGGATAGTACTTCGTAACGGGATATGGCCATACGTAGTTGCAAGCGAGTGGTGGACACATGCCGTAACGGGGTATGGCCACGCACTGTTACAGGTGCGTGGTGGGCCATACGCCTTAATGGGGTATGGCGATGCACTATAGCAGGCGAGTAGTGGGCCACATGGGCATGCCAGGTGGCTCGTAGCTATAAGCTACTGGTCCCAAGGGCCAGACCATGGCGAAAGCTCAAGGCCAAGGCTGAAAGCTCGAGGCTAAAGGAGGCCGAAGCGGGCTTCGGAGGTTGAATGATGCCCCGGAGGCCGAAGCGGGACATCGTCAGTCTCCTTTACCGTTAACCCTGACAGTGCTGGATTAGCCATATCATATTCATATTATACATTTGGATAGCTACAACATACCAGATATGGCTATCAAAGAATCAGTTTATATTCATCAAAGAAACTATCTTTCTCAAAGAAGTATTTGGAATGCCCTATCTTTCTCTGCTAATTACACACTCTACTGCTCTACTAGTGATTCTGACAGCTCTGATTACTGGGGTTCCCTGCTACTTTGATAGCGAACCGACAAACGATTTTTATTTCTTGGGAACCCTTATAGGGTTTATTAAAATCAACTTCGATGGAAGTGTACGGGGTAGATTAGCTGGTATTGCTTTTATCATTTGAGGGGCGGATGAAGCTATATTGGCTGCTGAAGGATTTAGCCTTCTATATTTCTCAGTTCCTCTAGCGGAGCTTTATGTAGTGTGGGCTGATATTTTCTACGTTGCCAGTATTCTTCATGCTCGGAGTCTTTTTATTGAGGGGGACTCTCTCACCATCATTCGATGGCTCCGAAGGGATTGTTATAATCTGACTCTTGTCAACCCTTTGCATATGCACAGATATCAAATCCGTCATGTCTACCGAAAAGCTAACTTGGTGGCAGATTTGATGGCAGCCTTGGTAGCCCATCTATGAGGATTTTGATTTTGGCTTTAGAAATAGGATGACCCTTATTTTATTGTACTTAAATACTTTTTTTTTTATTTTGATCCATCTAAACTAATTTGTACTAAATTGGTGTTATCACCGACCTTTATTAAAATCAAAAAAAAATAGCGCCTAACATAATTGTCCCATAAAACTTCTCTTATAGGAAGATATCCAGGTAACGCTGCCGGAATGGATATAAGAGGGCATCGCCATTTCTAAGCCGGGCGGTCCCCTCCCTGCTTCAATGCCCGGCCGCTGGTTTAGATGAAACGGGACAAGCGTTAGACCCTCCCCAACCGATCCGAGCGAGGCCCTGCCACCCGGCCGCCACCTTGCGTTTCGCTCTGAAATAAAAGCGGTTCGCCCGACCACGAGACGAATCAACTCTGAACCCCTCTCAATCGCCTCTTCGAGCCAGACCGGATCCCTCCCTTCTTCTGCGTCCCCACTGCGTTCCCTTTGTCCTCGAAAGAGAACTCTAGAAGCCCTTCTTGCCCCTTTCCTTGCCTCTTTCCCTTCGTTCCACCTCGCGAATTGGAGGGAACTCCACCCTTCTTTCCTTCTCTCCTTGATCTACTGTCGAACCCTAGCTCTTGCTGTCTCCATCGAAGCCCCTGCGGCCTGACGGCGCGGACCCAACCGGAGGTTCCACCGATCTTGGTACGTATTTCTGGCATTTAATGTTTAATCCGTGTGATTGTTCCTCTTCGGGTGAGACTTTCTTGTTAATAGTGTTTCTGACTTTAATTGATCAAATTAATGGGTGAATTATTTCATTAATTCCAATGTTTCGTTTTAAAATTCGTGTCTTTTAATGTTTTTGGTCGAAGTCCTTTTTTTTTTTTTTTCATTAGGTCAAACGTACTAAGTGGTTTCTGTTAATATTGACAGAGATTTATAGCACTCGGCTGTTCTTTCCTTTAAATTTAGTGGGGCAAGCTTCCAGTTTCTGCTAACATTTTTCGTTAAAAATTAGCGTAAACATACTGAAGCGGGTTCGTTAGTTTCTTTTATTTTTTTGGTGCGGAAAGCTTATATCATTTTATCTTTCTCTTTATCTCTCTGTTTCTTTCGTACATTATTGTTTTTATTTGGTTTGCTTTTAGGCTTTTTTTTGGGTCAGAATTCCGAATAGAATTGCCACTGAAGAAGAAGATTTTGTAATTAGTAGCAGCAGTTGGATTAACTGATAGGGCTGAAACAAATGGTTAATATCAGAAATACTGGATCAAACTATATTTGGAGTCTAAACTACATTTTTGCTTTCTCATGGAACTCTTTGTGCCCTCCTGTGCAAATGAGTATTATCTTGTCTTGAATACAGGATCAAAAAATCAATAATACCTTTCGGCTAGTTTTCTAGGTGAGGGCTGTTTGGGATTGACTCATGAATCCCATTGTGACTTGCTTCTATTCAGGCTTCTTCTCATCTGTTAATGGGAGATATTTTCCTCATGTTGCCTTCAGAACTTTTCAGCAAGATTAAATTCCTTTCCGATATTGTTTGATAAAGAAATTTAAAAGAAATGTCAAAACTAACTTAAAAAAAAAGAACCTGATTTAAGATGATTTAAGCCATGTGAGAGATGCCACTTCTGAGGCTATATTGGTGCATTAGTTCATTTATTTTAGTAATAACTTAACATTTTCTGTTTGACTTGAACTGACTTGCTTGCCCGAAATCAATTTTCCTTGGTGATTTGCTATTGCAGTTCGGAAGAATGCTAGTTCACACTTTTAGAATGGAACCTCTGAGAGTTGAGCTTTCAAGAATCAAAGAGAATAAACCTCTCTTTCTTTCTCTTTTATTTGTGTTATCCTTGACTCTTGAATAGACATCATGTTATAATCAATTTTCCTGGCATTTGTAGATTTTTCTGATCCAAATCTTTTATTATATAGTCAATTTCTTCTAGATTTTTCAAGCAAGGCTGGAGTAGGAACCTCAGTTTGACAAATTGACTTGGTTTATGCGAAGGCTAGAGTAGGAATTCAATTTCCATATGATTTACAAATTTCTGATATGATTATGCTATTGGTGAATGACTCACTAAAACACTATCTTTAGGAGTCCTGAGGGTCCTGTTATACTTTAGGAGTCAATTTTCTGCTTTAGAATTTGGCCTCCATTTGATTGGGAAGAAAAACAATCTAAATTTGAAAACATACTTTCTTGGAAGGTTGAGTGAAATGGGGAAATAATCAAGTATGACAGCAATTTCCTCTGATTATAAGAAGAATGTAGTAATAGCCATGGTATGTGATTCATATCACTAGGCTCAGACAGATATAAGTTTGAAAGAAGTTGTTGACAGATTTAAGAGGCAAAAAAGCTTACTACGTGGAGGTTATGAACTTGAATAAAAATTACTAGAAAATAATGGATATGGGCAGAAAGAATTCAAGTTTTGGCAATATCAGTTGATTTAGATGTTGCTTCTGGTTCAAGCTATTCTTCTGAAGTAGTGTGCCCCTGCCCCCCTATATGTTCCAAGGCATTCATTTTTGGAGCCATGATGACAAAGCTGTTTTGCTGCACCTGCCACAGCTTTTCTGCCTAGTTATGAGAACCATTACATATTTTTCCCTCTTTTTTTCAGGATGTCATTATCTGTCACCATTCAAAATGCAGAATTCAGTCATTGTGAACATCAGAATATTACCACTCCTTTTGACAATTTATCTGCAAGCAGCGAGTTGAACATGGAAGCAGAGGATGATGAGGAAGAAGAGGATATAGACTTCAATCCCTTTTTGAAAGGGGAAACCCCATCAGAAGCATCATCTGGTTTGAGTTCAGACAATGAAGGTCTAATTAATAAGGTTGAGAAAAATCTATGGAGCTTGGGTCACCAGGATGCTACTACATCATCAAGGGCAAATATGGAGACACTTTGTTGTAGCACATATTCTGGAAATGAAGATGAGGTGATTGTGCAAACTAGACTTGCTTTAGAAGATACTTACAGAAAAGAACCCATTTCAGAAAAACCGATCACAAGAGAACCAACTGCTTTCATTGAGCAGCGAGGAGCTTTGACATGTCCTGAGAAATGCATTAAGGAACTGTACTCTGGAGATGGAAGTGATGCTGCTGATTTGACAAAAAAAGAGTTGCTGGGGCAGGCTACAAGTTCTTTAAATGCAAGAAATATCCAGGAACCTATTGTAGAGATAAACAATGAAGATGCCATCGGCAAACGCACAAGAGCCCGCCATTCTCTTGCACATTATACACTTGAAGAGTTGGAGGCGTTCCTTCAGGAATCTGATGATGATGATGACCTGCAAAATGCTGATGATGAAGAAGAATACCGCAAGTTTCTTGCTGCTGTTCTTCTGGAAGGAGCTGATAATAAACAGACAGGACGGGAGGATGAAAATTTAGATGAAGATGAAGAGAATGATGCTGACTTTGAGATAGAAATTGAGGAGGCACTAGAAAGTGATGTTGATGAAAGCACTGATAATAACAGAAGGCTGAGTGACAAACAAGTACAAGATTCTCATAGACCAGAAACAAGGCAGAAGAAACGGCTAAAGGAGTCTTCTGAAAACAAAAAGTATTTTCTAGGACAGGCGAAGACCCCATTGCGTCCTATATTGCCATTAGTCTCAAGTGCACAAATAGCTTCCTTCCCAGCCTCCGGGTGGCAGTTCACCTCTCCTAAAAGCTTTACTCATCACCCACCATCATTTTCTGGAGCTGACTTAGTTATGGGTTTTACAACTGAGCAAATAGGCCAGCTGTATTGTTTAATACATGAGCATGTTCAACTTCTTATTCAGGTCTTCTCTATTTGTGTTCTTGATCCATCACGGCAGCAAGTTGCACTTCAGGTCCGAAAAATGATTATGGAGATGGTTGATAAACATGAAGAAGCATTAGCCTGTAGAAAAGTTCCTTATCCTGTCCCTTGCTTTCAGCCTCCAAATCTTCGTTCATCATTGCATGTTGATATTCAACAGATTCCTGAATTCTCTGATTGGACACCTTTAATTGATAACCTGGTGCTTTCAATTCTTGATGTTGCTCCACTTCGGTTGGCTAAGAGTTACATGACTGATGTTTCAGAGAGTAAGTGACCAAATATGCTTTTGTAATCTGTATTGCCTGTTCACAACTTATACTTGGCATTTTTGATCTTTCATATAATTGACAAATTGATTTGGCAGCTGTTTTGAGGTATAGACAAAATCATGTGCAAAATACAACTGACAAAAGTGACTTGAAAAGAGAACCTCTTTTCCACTGCCTGTGTTTGCCTCTCATAGTGAAACAAATAATGATCTTCTGGAGGGAGCCATTACCACATCTTCAAAGACAGCTTCGCCATTTTTACCTGCTCAAGGACGGCCTAAAAAGTCATTGGCTGCTACACTTGTGGAAAGTACCATGAAGCAATCAGTTGCTCTTGTTCCACTGGATATTGCCAGATTAGCACAGAGGTTTTACCCTCTGTTTAATTTAGCACTATTTCCTCATAAGCCTCCCATGCCATCTGTTGCCAATCGTGTGCTTTTCACTGATGCTGAGGATGGGTGCGTATGATTTCTTTTCTTCTTATGATGACATTTGTTAGTTAGAGTTTCTTTTTGTCTTCTATTATTTTACTGAAACTTTTGTGTATATTGTTATGTTGTTTCTGTATCACTTGTTTTTCATGTTTATGACGACTTATGAAACTATGATCAATTAGTCTTATGAAACTATGAGCAATTAGTAATTACTTGTGGTAAGCTTAATAATGCCTATATACACTCTAGCTGCTACCTAAGATATATCATGAAAGTCTTATGGTATACTATGACTGAAAGGGGGGAGTCAGAAAAGTGCAAATTAAGAGGGAAAGGATCTTCAGACAGCCTCACATAGTTTTTATCCATAAAGATCAATTATCAATATTTTATGCTGCCTACTACCTGGTGTATTGATTTGTAAAGCAGTATGTGTGTTGGGTAAGCATGAAAAATAGTTTTTTTTCCCCCTTTTTTCCTTGCTGCCTTCATCCTTTTAATCCATGTTTCTTATGTAAGAAGGATGCAGAACATAATTCTAATCAAGAAGACATGCAGTCGCTTTTGCAAACATCATGTTTTTTTGCACTTGTCTGCAGGAGTGGTGGGGAATCATGGGTGAGATATGGCCATGCTAGCTAAGGTTTTTGGTGGGAACAAGACGTAGTCATGAACTCATAAAGCAGGCTTGTAGTATTCTAGGAAGTTGTTGATTCTTTTTTGGCAAGGCTTTTAAGTTTTGGTCAAGACCAAACTGAAATGACCCCCAGTTTTGTTTATAGGTGGTTCATTTGTGAACAAGCAATATGAAATCAGTCTTTGTAGCATGGGGATCCCATCATGCTTTCGGCATGATGCTTTAAGAACTGGGGATGGGAGGCGCATGGCCTTTTGCTGAGATGACATGTTGGTGTGTTACTTCTGACTTGATGACTGCTGTCATGATGGTTTTCTAGAGGGTATATAGGTTGGAGTCATGCCCCTTTCTAGGGTACTACTGTGATGATGCTGCAGCTTGCTCATGAACTAGGTGCCAGAGTTTATCATGAAGATGTTCGAATGGTTTTAGGTCCTTTTGCTGATGAAAAGGGTTGGGATTAGCTCCTATGATTGCTGTGCATGCAGCTACTCTGTTGCCTAGCGGTATGAAGTGTTTTAATATGGGCAGTGTGGGAGCTTATATAGACTGTATCTTAAAAAGAATGATATGGTTAAACTAGTGTTATCTTGGAATGTTAGAAGATTTGGGATAGTGGTAGGAGATGTTTCGATTCTGATTTTGCTATTTTGCGAGAAACTATGAGATAAGATGTAAAACCAATAGTAAAATTGGTAGGTGTTTCAGGCCAGTAATTATGTGAGTGTCAGGTTAGCTCATTCGAGTGGTCATGCTTTGGGTTGTTCATGAGTTTGAGATACTAGGACAATACATGAGGCCTACTTAGTGTCTGCTATCTACAACAACCCATAGGAACCCAGTAAGAGTGCTTACAAAGTGATGAGGCTAAGTGGTTGTTTATTTGTTAGTCTATGTGTTAGCCTTTCGAAACAACTTTTAATTAATTTGTAGATGTTTTTATATTTTAAGCCTTACTAATCCAAGAGGAGGCCTACAAAATAGTAAGCTTGTCAAGCGTGATATTAATTATAAAGAGAAGAGGATCAAAATTTAAACATAAAACAGTACAATATGTAACTTGCCAAACTTTTTTTCTGGTAAGGATTAAGGTAGTGGTTAAATCTTTATGAGCTATCTAGACATGCAAGCCTGGTTGTATTATATGAAGGGTTAGGACATAGATGCTATCTAGGTGCCTCGACAACTTTGAGATGGCCCACTTTCTTCATTCCTACTCTTGCTTGTTGTTTCCTGTTTTTGGCTAAACTTCTCTTGCTTTGTTGGAAAGGTGTAGCAGAAGATGGTCACTAGAGTGGTAGATTGAGGGTTTATGCTGCACTGTTTGAGATTATCTTGGTGCAGAGAGTTAATGTTGCTAAAACCTCATTGAGATTTTGTAATGATCAAGTTGATTAAGTACAGCAGTATTTTTTCAATCTACTGTTGATTTGGTGTAATGTTAATTCTTTTGAAAAAAGGTTTACAGTAGATGAACAATATCACTTGTGAAGTGGTAGATTCTCAACCTGCAGCTTACTAGCCCTTGGAAAGATGTGTGCTCAAGCCAAAAGGTTGCATGCAAGACATAAAAGATGTAGGGAAAGTAACTGCTAAAATGTTACAGACAAATCTGTCCAGAATCTAACTCTCTCTTTGCATCCTGTTTTGAAATCTAACCCAAATTTTAAATCCAGGCTCTCTCTTGAGGTCTTTTTAAATCATGTTATCTTGGACTGGTCGTCTGAGGAACTTCTTAATCAAGTGATCTGGTGCTTTAAAGATTGGTTTGGTTTCAAGGAATCTGTAAAAAGAGAAAAGCAAAGAAAGAATTTTTCCATGGAAAGAAAATATTTTCCAGAGATGTAGACATAAGCTTTCCTGATCTGTCAGTTTTCTATTGAAACAAGCAAATGGCTAAATAGTTTTTTCAAGAACATCATCTTTCCTTGCAACCAAGCATACCCTAAATTGAAGTACATTTTTTAATCCATTTGCTTGTTTCAATAGAAAATTGACAGATCAGGAAAGCTTGTGGCTATATTTCTAGAAAATATTTTCTTTCTATGGAAAAATTCTTACTTTGCTTTTCTCTTTCTACAGATACCCTAAATCGAACTAGATTTTTTTTTTCCATCAGAAATAAATGTGAAAATTACCTATATGCCTATGAGAATGACATTTTACTAATATACAAGTATCACATGTAAATCTAAGCAAGACAAGAATTAGTTTTGACCATATTTCTTTTGAACGCTAAATCTTCCTTGGTTAGGCCCACCTTTGTTCTTTATTGCACAGAGCCTTTTTCTAATCAATAAATCGTGATTTCATGGGCTCAGATTTTCAATATTTTAGAGCCTAGACTCTCTACTTTTGCCTTAGGAAAAATTGCTGGATCATCTTAAGCTTAGTAATTTCAGAAAAGTAGCACAATATGATTTGCAGGAAAGTCATACAGCACTGCTTCAACAAGCCAATCTTTGGAGATATGAAATCTTCTTGCACTTTATTGCCTTTTCTTGTGGAGCATCCTCCTCCATGCATACAATGCTTTATACTTCTGCATATTCTTGATAATAGTATATTTGTTAAGCTGAATTCAATTATTGGAATGCCATCTTTTAGTTTTTGATCTCATGCAGATTGTTAGCAATGGGATTGATGGAGTACAATAATGACTGGGGGGCGATACAAGAACATTTTCTTCCCTGTAAAACGAAGCATCAGGTTATTTTCATTCTGAGGCTTGATGGTAGAAGAAGGAAATTTCATGTGTGTGTGTGTGTACTTATTTATATTGCTTTAATTTTCATGCCACTGTGATCATAACAAGAACCTTTTACATCAACTAGCAAATTTTGTTGGATTTGTTTATCTTTATCATGCACTAACTTTTATCTTGACAAATTTATATTCAACTGAAAGTTACATTTTTGGATTTAAGGATCTTTCTTTGTTTCTACAATTGGTTTGGGAAGTGAATAAAATATATAGAAAGAATTTGTGGGGCAACTGAATTTAGAGAGATGAGGTATAGAAGATGATAATGCATTTCTGTGGGGACTATGGAAACCGTGAAACACTGAAATTTCTGTGGGACATGCTCAGACATTAGCAATGATATCAAAGGGTAGGTTTTTAATGAACATTCTATTTGTTGTGGAGATTGTAAAATTCCTCCCTTTTGTGGATGGATAATGATTGATGATAAAAATAGATGGTGTTCTTATAGTATGAATTTATTGCTGATTCTGTGATAGGCAAACATGAAATATCCTACAATATGTGCGACCATAAAGTTGCCATTTACTCTTCGTTTATCTTGTTCATATGTGGAGCTTCAATCTAAGTTCCCCCTGGGGTAGGTGTAATGTCTTGGATAATTCTACATCAAAATTTGTTATCAGGGAAAGGTAGGGAGAAGGGTCTCCACTGAAAAAACAAATGCATAGCCACAGGATCTCAATTTAAGATATCATTACATACAGAGCTTTTCCCCTGCAGTTCTTATCTTTCTGACCTCTTCTTCTCTTGTTGGGCTTGAAATTTACACCTAGTGAAAATTTTTTATCTCGACTTTTCTAAATTTTTTATGTTGATATTGGATAAGTTCTGCTTTTAATTAGCTTCTAACTTCATTGCATGAATGTAAACATTACAAGTTTGCAGTCTTATGGATTGTCTTGAGGATTCAAACTTTATAACCAACTCAACATATTGTTGAAACTGCTGGCAATTGAAAGTTGAGAAGAACAAAATTTAGTTTTAAAATGGTGTTGACTTTATGGCAAAGAGGAGACTATGAATCATCAACTGGGTTTATTGCTTATTGAATCTCTTTTTTAGAAACAGGACGAGATTTTGGAGTCATTTTTTTCTTTTACTTTTTCTTTATTTTTTATATTTTTGCAGTTTGTTTTATCTAAGACCATTGTTTAAAAGGTAGTCATATGACTAGGCATAGGCTTCATTGATTTTCTTTTATATATGGTAGGAATATTTATAGAAGAAATTGGACTTTGCTACTTTATTGAATACCTGATAATTAAGGAATGCTGGTCAATACAAAGGTGTGCAAAAATATTGAGGAGAACATAAGGAAATGCGACCAAAGTTGGTTAAAATCTTCAGAATGTCTATGTGAAGCTTGAAGTGTTTGATGACATTTTACGAGATGCAAATTTAGCATTTGAGTTCACAAATAACACCATTGAAAAAAAATATTTACCAGGCCTCACCTTCTTCTATTAATAGTGGAATCAAAGCCAAATATGGATGCTGCCTATGAAAGGCACAGAATAAGGCATATGATGTCTGCCTTCCAGTAGCCTATTTATGCATGTGCCTCATTTTACAGAGCTTTGCTCCTAAGCCTCCAGGCATTTTCAGACAAAGGGGTGAGCCACAATTTTCCAGACAATGTTTGAGAAATCTGAACTCTTTTAGTCAGTGTGAACCCTGTATAGACAAAAACTTTGGGCTCTGTAGTCATTGATTGTTAAATAAAAACTTTTAACAGTTAGCTTGATGAGTGATACACCATATGAACATGAATCCAATAGAGCTTAATGAGTGAAGCTCCAAACAACTGGGTAACCTGATGATGCCTTGATCAGGAGTCCAGCAAGACATTCCACTCTCTTCTTCAAAATAAGGCTTCGTCCTCTGGTTACATCTTCACTCTGCTTACAAGAGGGAAGGAGAAAGATAGGGAGGGATAAACTCCAAGTTATCCATAATTCAATTCTTTGCAATTAGATTTCTTTTTTTTTTTTTGGAATAATATGCCCACCATTTAAGTGTAATAAATTTTGAGATAGCAAATGTTTTGTTTCGGTGGTGTCTAGCTTCTTCCATGTGACGTTTTTATGGTGCATGATCCTTTTTCTACATTGGTATCCTGGGCCATTTTGTGGGAAAGAAGACTTTTAGGGGATGGTTATTTTCTATAATGGTTGAAATTGCTTTATGTTTTTATTTTCATATGGTACTTTTCTTATGGATTAGGAGTAAATTCTTTGGATATAACTAGAAGATACAATTTTTTAAATGGGTTTATTACTTTGTTTCATGGTGGTTGTCCTACTCATAATTGTCATGTGGTATTGACAAGACTAGAATCCTTCTTTCTAATATTACATGTTGCTTAGTGAGATGATTTTGACGCTTTACCAACTATGACAACAACCCAGGAAATTCCAGTACGTGTTGTACTTGCAGGCTGGTTTGGAAACCTCTTTCTTTCATTAATTCTTTCTTTTTTTTTTGCCTTGCTCTTTTGCCAATAGTACCTACACCTATTATCTGAAGCAGGAGCTGATCCAGCTAATGTTACACCACTTTGAATCTCTCAAAAATGTTTAAAATAAGGACTTGCTTAGGAAACAGGTGCGGGAAAGACTTACCAAAGAGACTCCAAAATGTGTGCGGCACCTTGATAGAAGTTTCCTACTACTAAGCTTCCACTGTTGTAGGAAATAGCATTTAGATCACATTGTCAGTTGTAGGTGTAAATCAAAGCATTGGTCAGTTTTTTCTGACTGGTTTTAAGATATACGAGAATTGCAACTCTCATGGTAAGACAATGTTCATTCAATAAGCTAGATCAACTACTTTGGAAGCCCTAACTCTGAAGGTTTGCAGAATAGGCAACCAAATGATATGTCACTTTTCAAATTAATATAATTAATGCAAAACAGCAATAATCTGCTCAATTTCGCTATTGCTAATCGAGATATAAGATATGCTACCCAAAATATGTGAGAAGATTGATTTCCAAGGGTTGTTAACAGATTAGGTCTCAAAAATTGCATTAATCCTCATAATGAACTTAGAACTTGTGCTACTTTTGAGTGATCCTTGCACATATTATGGTATAAAACAGTTTCAAAAATATGGTAGTGAAACTTCCAGCATGAAGGATTATAAATTTCAGGCATGCATTCCAAAAAAAGAGTTATTGCTAATGAGTGATTATGATCATTGTTCATTATTGCCAACTCAAAATTAGCTTGAGTCTTTGCAGGGATGGAAGTATGATGTGTTCTTATCAGTTTGTTTGATATGGCACTGATATCTTGAATGTGACTCTTGCCTTGTGCATTAAACTATATCTGGGTGGTCGTAGAGTATTTTGTGTGATTCCCTGTGTTTGTAGACTATTGACATAAGTATAGCTGATTAAAGAACTATTTTCAAGTGGGCTTTTAATCATGGTTGCTTACCTATGTTGCTTTTGACAATCAATTGCTATGATATTGATACCATGGGTCTAAAGTGTTGTATCGTGCATATCTTTCACTTTATATATTGTTAGTTCTTATACATCCGAATATTTGCAGCTGTTAGTGCTCTTCCACTACAGCCTGATTATTCTTTTAAATTCCTATATATCCAAAATATATGGTTGAGGATCATCTCTATTATTAGAATAATTGTAATATTTCTAGCTTTGTGCTGTAGTCTAATGTTTTAACATGTTTCTTTTGTTGTGTAGATTTTCGTGAGACAGAAAAATCGCAGCTCCTCCAAAGCACCTGAGAATCCAATCAAAGTAAGTATCTGAAAGCTTCTGACAAGTGAAATTAATGCCAGATAATTTATCCTTATTTCTTCTGTAGTTATATCATTTCTTTTTTTCTTTGAACAATGCATTTATACTCTTTATTTTTGCACCAATTTTTGTATAGTTCAGCTGGTTTGGAAGTTAAATAATTGTTAAATACAAATGGATTCTTTATGAATGTCGTCTAAATCTTAATTTGTTCCCTTTATGTTGGCTGTTTTTAAATATGTTTCTAACTGTTCTTAGGTCAATGTGCTAGAGGTTTTTGACCCCTGTATATTCCCAGAAAGCGATTAGTTCAGTATTTGCTTAATGTGCCTGTTGAAATGGATAGTTTACTCATCTATATGCATTCACTTGACAATTAAATCTGTCTCGTTAGTTAGAGGTTTATTTGTCCTAAATTTTAGTTCTATTTGGATGCTGCTTATTAATCTTTGCTTGAGTTGATCCAAGGTAAGTTTTCTAGATGCTGGTCCTCTGCATACTTCAACAGAGCAGGATATAACCATTTAGTTTAGTTCTTTTAGGGCATATCCTTATGAAATGCGATTAAAAGTCCTTGGTCCTGGGACATTTTGAGAATTTCATCTTGTATTTTATCAATAGCATAGTGGATGCTCCTGTTGTGCAAATGACAAGGACAATGAGGATGTAAAATATGAGAAATATTGAGCATTCCCAAGGTAATTGGATAGTCTTAGCTTATGTTTTTTAGAACGCAATTGATGACAAGTTAAAGCACTGGCATATGAGTCGTTATCTTGATTATGTCTTAATTACTACAGGCCATTCACTTGCCCCTTTGAGTCCTGGTTGCTTTTGTTATGCTACCTACCTGTTCTGATTATGCATAACTTTGGTGGCTTTGCTTGCCCTTGATAGATTAAGAATTTGAAAGAAGCAATATATGGAGCTTTTTGTTGGCCCAATTAAGCCTCTCAATTAAATCAGTTTAATTTCAAAGTTGGCTCTGTGCTCTCTTCATGTGTGAATTATGAAAGAAATCTTAAATGGTTGCTCCTTGCCTTCATGATTCAAAAGTTGCATGGCCATTATGGTGGGGTTGGGGGGGGGGGGGGGGGGTAGCCTTTTCTCCTTACCAAATTTATCTTGTTTTGAAGTTTCATTCTCCTTTTAGGAAATTGATTTCGGGTTGAGTTCAGTCTTAAAATGCTCTTAAAGTTTGACATAATGAATGTTTTAAATCCCTAGGAATAAGACCATCTCGGTTTTTTTTGTGAAACTGGGTGTGCCGCTGTCCTAGTCCCTCCTAGGACATGCTATTGGGATTTGAAACCATGGACATAACATATTGAAAACCACATGGATCCCATAAAATTTGGGACAAAGCTTCTAGGCAAAGTTTAAGGTAGCCATTTTCTAGGCAAAGTTTAAGGTTTCCATTACATAGTCCTAAAAGAAATGTAGCTTCTTTACTTCCCTTAATATAATTGAAATTGTAGGAGATGTATTCTAAGTCTAGCAAATGCATTGGAGCATCAAAGGCTGAAAAGTTTGATTTCATTTTATTAGCTATTTCTCACCCTTGCTTTCTCCAAATTAGGTTTGGAAGAATTGGAAATTTTGTAAGGACTTTTGTGGAGAATGTGAAAATATGGGTGAACTTTTACTCTGAAATTACATAAGGTCTAGCTTCTATACCATGTATTGGTTTTGATGGGTTGGGATAAAGGCATGCTTCTTCAAACCTTGGTTGAGATTTTTCACTAATAATTTAAACTATATTGCGATTTTTGGTTTGCATTCGGGTGTGCTCCAAAATTACGACATTTAGTTATTTTATTTTATTTCTAAAACTACATTCTATTTAATACAGGGTGTTCAGTTGTATAATGAAAATTCATGAAATTTCTGTTATTGTGAAATGGAAATTCCTACTTTTCATAGAATTTTCCAGGTTCTCTAGCTTTTCTTGGCTATATTTCGTTTTTCTATTTATGGGCTTTCTTGCTTCAACAATCAAACATCTCCAAAACATATCTAACCTTAAAATAGAATATTGAATTAGTTGAAAATATAGAATCTTAAAATTTTAATCAAAACCTCCAAAAATAGCATTTCTACATTTTCTTACGAAAACTTGATTTCTTCTATTTCTGGTTTATTGTATTTTATTTTTGTGTCTTGGTGTCTTGTTTCATATGTTAACCTGGTGCAGGCTGTAAGACGCATGAAGACCTCTGCATTAACTACAGATGAAAAAGCACGGATCTATGAGGTGACTCAATTGGATTATCTTGCCCCTTTTGGCTGTTGATTGCGAATCAGTTTTGCTGTTATATCTCATCATACTGTTTTTTTGCTAACCCAGGGACTCAAACTCTTTAAACATGACTGGTTGTCCATTTGGAAATTCTTTGTTCCCCATAGAGATCCATCTTTGCTGCCCCGACAGTGGAGGATTGCTACTGGTACACAGAAGTCTTATAAGAAAAGTGAAGATGATAAAGAGAAAAGGCGACTATATGAAGCGAAACGAAGAAAAATCAAAGCTTCAATGACTGATAAGCGAGCTTCATTAGAGTTGGAGGTTAGTTTGTTGAAGTTGTTAACCAAAGGAATTATGTATCCTTGAGCATGCCTTCACTATTTTTGTTGGCTTTGTTACAACCAGGTTGATAATAGAGCAAACAGTGCAGATGACATGGACAACGAAGATGAAGCTTTTGTTCATGAAGCATTCTTAGCAGACTCAGAACATGGGAGTTCCAATTTTGCATCCAGTGGTATTTCTTTTCCAAACATTAACAAACATAATGTGCAGCCTACCAATATGGTGCTGTACAAGGGTATTAGACCTTGTGAAAATTCTACTGCTGGCTCAGATAAATTTGGGGAAACAAGGCAGGAAAGTGGAGCTGTGCATGAAATTGTTACATCTTCAAAGCCCTCAGAAAGTGTGCATTCTTCGTCTCATTGCTCTGGTAGCAAATATGGTACATCTTATGTGATTCCTTCCAATCATTTGTCTTCCATTTCAAAATCAAGGGCTCCTAGAGGTCATTTAGGTTCACTGCCTTACCAAAGGCGTCGAAGAAAAGGTGTTCGAATTGTCAAGTTGGCACCAGATTTGCCTCCTGTAAACCTTCCCCCATCTGTCCGTGTGATCTCTCAGTCTGTTTTCCAGAGCTATCACAGTGAACCATCTTGTTTTGATGTTGGTAATAATGCAAGAGAAAATCTTTTTTCGAGTTTCCCACAAGCTGTTAAACCAGATGCTGCTATGGTGAATCCCAGTAAGCAGTTTCATATGTCTTCAAATAATGGTCTTGAAGTTAGCTGTCAGCAAGATGGAGGGACCTCTGAGAGTCGGTTGGCTGAAGAAAATCCTTCTGAATCAGATCTCCAGATGCACCCTTTACTATTTCAGGCTCCAAAAGATCAATTTTCATCATATTATTCAATGAATTGTTATCATACTACTACAAGCACTTACAATTTCTTCCCAGGGAATCAACTTCAACTGATCCCAATTTCTTTAAGTTTCAAAAGTTAGTTAGGACAAATGATCATGTTGATGCGACACCGCATCCAAAGGACCACCATCAGATTTATGTACCATTGATTTTCATCCACTACTGCAACGAACTGATAGTGTAAGTGGGAACTCTGCTACTGTATCTTACATTGATCCACTATCTGGTGGTTTGGGAGCACGGGGTGATTGTGATAGAACTAGCCCATCTGAATGTGTCTTGAGTGAACCTCTGGTTGATGATGGGCAGATAGCAAATAATGGAGCAGCTCCATGCCATTCTCGAAAGGAAAACAAACTTGATCTGGACATTCACTTATGTTCTGTGATGAACAAGGAAAGGACTATGGGAGGCGCTGGTACGAATGAGCATCGGCATATTGAGTCAGGCAGTCCTACTCTGGAGCAAACAGTGACAGAGAGTGGCATGCGTGCTGATTTGTCAATCAACCACTGTAAAGATAAGCATCCTGATGTTTTAGTTTCTACGAAGTCAATTATAAGTGAACAAGAATGCTCTAAGAAGGATGCTAATTCTGTAGCAGTACAGTCAAGTGAAGTTAGTGCATGTCAGTGCAGAGGAAATGGTCATGATGAGTCTCTTCCAGAGATTGTAATGGAACAGGAAGAATTAAGTGATTCTGAGGAGGAAAGTGAACATGTAGAATTTGAATGTGAAGAGATGGATGACTCAGCAGAAGATGAGTTGGACATCACGCAACCTTCTGAAATTCAGAATAAGGTATTCCTGCCTCCTGTATCTATCTGCTGTACCTATTCATGAAGAATATTTTAAAAACTTTATGCTTGATGCTGGAACATGTGAATTTACAATTTGCTACTTAGTGCACAAGAACTTGATAATAATTGATTGTTCTGTTTAAGTTTTTATGGTTTTTACAAGTTTCTTCTTATGTTAGAGACATTGAAATGACTATTTTAACTCTTTAAGTACCACTTGTGCTTTAGTTTTATTACATAGATGAAAACCTTCTCATACTAAGTCATGTCACGTACCAAGATTTATAAAACTGAGCTCAAGTTTGCTTTTCTCTGGTGCATTGGAGACATTGGAATGCCGGATGCCTAAAAGTTGGGATTGTTTGTAATTAGTGGTATTGGATGCTCTTTCATGCCTGAGGGGTCCTATGAACTGCTTCTTGATAGTGTAGGGGCAAACGAGGTCACTGTCAAAAGAAACAGAATGATGGTGGTTGTTGCATCATGGTGAATACATCGGAAGCCAAAGTTGATTTTTTTAATGCCCCCTTTTTTACTGCTTCAAAACAAATTGAGGATTTAGCTAATCTAGTGCACATTGTGGTTTGTCATACTGGACCATGCGGTCTGATCAGCTATCCCATAGCATGTCTTGATACCAAAGTAAGTGCATATTGACCCTCGGCATGCTGTGTATCAATTGGGTACCAAGTTTGCAACCATGGCTCACATGAAAAATGTAGTTATTATCATAGGATTTTCAACCCAGGGAACCAAATGGATGCATAGAATAGGGTGGTGACAGACAATGTTAGAATTGAATTTCAAATTCATGATTTAGCTTTAAAGAGGAAACAGGTAATTTCAAACTGCGCCCTGTCACATGCTTGATTATTTGATGTATATTTACGTGTTGGTCCCAATCTGACAATGGATCAAAGTCATCGTTTAAATTCTCAATGGTATCATCTCTACTCAAAGTAGAAGTAATCACATGTTCAGTACTTGTGTTAGAATAGTTATTGAAAAGCCTTCATAAAACTTCATGAACTTCACCAATATATTATTGTGCTTCAGTACCAAATGCCTATTTGACATGAAACTCCACAAAAGTTGTCTAGAATTGAGGATCTAAAATGACCAGAATTACTGTATGCAAGTATGAAGCCTTTCGATATTCATTACATTTTCTTTGCATTTCCATAAGCATAAGATTCATTGAATGATTTTTGTTTAATGCTTCTATTGTAAAGGGCTCCTTACTTTCCACATTTCATGAAAGTATAAATATGAGGTTGGATAATTGGATCCAAAGACCACTTCAGTGGCATGTTAGAGGATCTTACCCTTTCCACTCTTGAAGAGGTGGTACATATTATAATTAGAGTCCAAAAATGCCAAAGAATATTTTTTGAAAGTTATAGCACTCTCCGACGTGAAATGTCGAGTTCCAATGTCTTGGCACATCCAAGCAAGGATGTTCGTCATATGGCATTCCTGGTTGTTGAACAACTTGAAACTTTTGCTTGGTTGTTGAACAACTTGAAACTTTTGCTTTCATCAAGCTTGGCCCTGCGTACTTAACACTCTCTGAAGTTGTAAATGATATCTTATATTTCTTGTAGTCTATCTTGAACAAAGATTAAGTACATGATCTGCACAATTAATATGGAACAACTTCCCCTTGGCTGAAAGCAAATTTCTTTAGAAAAAAAAAAAATCCTTGAGGAACAAAGCAAGTGAATCATTTACTAAATCATCATCCAAGGTTATAATTGAAACCTTGCCATCAAGATTCCAATCTCTAATTGCCTTTAAAGTCTGACTGGTTAACGCAATTGCCGTGAGGAGATTCTACTGTACAAAATTTTATGATTCTCTTTTGAAGCTGACATTCTTTATAAATGAACTGAGCCAATAAGGACAAATATCTTATTGTTTGATTAGAAGTCCACATTATCAGCTGTTAAGAAAACCTGCCCACAGGAATTCATAATTTTTTTCCCAAAAGGCTTGTTTTATCATCGCTGGCAAACTTAATAGTCTTTAGAGGTATCACGTAATAGCATCTTAAATTGTGGATTGAAACTTTTAATAGACCTTCTAAACTCATCATGCTCTACAATTCTCAACTCAACTCATCTAAGCCTTTTCCCAACTACATGGGGTCGGCTACATGAATCCGCTTCCTCCACTCTGCTCTATTCAGAACCAAGTCGACATTTAAATTACAAATTGTTATATCTTTTTTAATTATTTTTGGCCATGTTAGTCCACCATGCTCTACAATTGAAAAAGGTTATTCATGTAAACATTTTAGCAAGCTCCTTGGAGAGTTCTTGATCAAATTTCTATTTTTTTCAGTCTAGCCCCCTCACTGGATATTGATTGAAAAAATGATCATATACGTTGTTCTTTGGTGATTTGTACACGTCTTTGACATTAGTCAAGCTGCCTCTTCAAATAGCTGGTCCCTCCACTAGTTTTTGCATAATTCTTATTAAGATAGACTTTAAATTTAGCACTATGAAGCCTCTAGCCAAAAAGATTTTTTGAGAATTATCTTGAAATTTAGACTTTTTTGTTGCCTTTCACTTGGTCAAGATACAACATTTTCATCATTATCATCCTTTCCCTCTTCTGCCATGTTCTTATCATTAAGTTCATTTGACATATCTAAGCATATAAAAAGAAAAAATAATGAAGAAGCAAATGCACAAGCCGCTAGTAAAACAAAATTAATAAGAGTAAGAACATTATTAAAAGTTAAAAAAATATAATACGAAAATAAATACAAAATGAAAAATAGGATAGTACCCTTTGAAAATATTTATATTATCTTATTCCTGTTCAAACTAAAAAAATTCTATATAAAAATCTATTTTCATCTATGAAGACTCCTATTACCTTATGAAACTCCATTAGAACCAGACTTGCTCTTTAAAAACTAATGGCATAATTTCATCAAACCTTAATGAGGAAAAAAATTCCTATTGAACAAACCTTAATGAGAAAAAATCGTATTGCTATTGGGCATTTATATTGCTATCATCTATCCATAAAAGTTTAATATCTTTTTTGTTGTTTCTATTGTGCAAAATATATTATTATCTATTTTTACATAGTTAAAAAATAGTAATTGCATATGTAGCCCACACATCGTATATACGCTATGTGGTCTCTTAACTGCCTACATATGGTAGTCACTTTTTAGACAACTTGTCCAAGCTGCATTGGGCTTGGGCTCAAGGTTTAACCGTAGGCGGCTTCAGGCTATGGCCTGACCTTGTCCAACCAAACCCTTTGATGATAACTATTGCATTTTAGGAGACATTGCAAGCAAGCATTGGAAGGAACAGAAAAAAAGAAAAGAAGATAACACTATAGTATTTTTGAAGTTCCTCGTGCACCTATCTCTTTGGCTAGAAGGGTAAAAGATCAATGTAAAGAATTAAAAGATTTTGATATTCTTTATCTTGCATTTCATAAGATTTCTTCTTAATCTTACATTCCAAGTTGTCACCAATGATCTCTCCATGAAAACCACAGGTATCAACCCTCCAACAAAAGATTCCCTGAAAACATGGTAAAGGATCAGTAAAGGCAATTTAACTACCAATATTTCATGTTTTGGGGATAATGATTTTCCTTTAAAGCTAGTTCCTTTTGGAAACTTGACGAACTTTTAACTAGAAGGATGATGCTTCAAGTTCACTTTGATTAATTGCAGTGAGCTTTCAATGCTCCACTATTAGAGTGAGAGATGTATTTATAATTATCATTTGGGGTCTTGTTATTGTGCAATATGTGGAACATTAATGGTGTATGCATCAGTAGTTTTTTAGGAAATTATGAAAGGAAACTTATTCTTGTTATATGAAAATTTGCAGGTAATTGTGGTCAAATGATCAATATCTAGCGTTCTGTATTCTGGATGAGTTAGCATAGGAAATAGTATTTTAAGGAAGTTATCCTGTCCAGCAATGGATCTCATGTAGAGTGGACTCTCATCTGCACAATGGAACCAAACTCAATCCAGCAGTGGATTTAATGGTCATCATATAGGAGGATTGTCCAAGAAAATGAAAAGGCACGTAGTTTGAGGGCATCAGAGTTGAGGAATGTTTCATGTAATTGCTTATATGATGATCATAAAGGTTTCAAACTAGGAAAGTAGGAAATTTTTAACTATCTAAGTTCTGAGTAGAGAACATCTTGAACTATGGATTGAGTTAGGGTGAGTTCTTGGGATACACATGCATGGATATTGGGTAGGATTTTGTTGTCTTTATTTTTTCTCTTCTAGGATTTTGATTATATGATCCCTAATTTGAACATGGGGAATGAATTGCTCTTGAGGTATTGAGATGGTGCTTGCATTTTTGAGAGAAAGGGGTTGATGAATCTTGTGAGTAGGAGAGAATTTTTTAGGGGGAAGCGGAAGATTAACGTTTTCATAGGGGTACCTATTCATGCTAATTTGGTGAGTTTGAGTGTGATAAATGTTGTAGTGTACATATTCATGCTAAAATAGAAAGCCATATACAGATGAGTATGATTTATGTTGAACTGTATCCAAGGGTAGAGCTAGGATTTTTTTTTTTTTTAGGGGATTGATTGGCATTAGTAAACGTAATTGATTTTTAACTGACTTGCCAATATAATCCAAACGTCAATAAAGATTGTGTATGATTCACGTTGATTTGCATCTAAGGGTGGAGCCACGATTTTTCCCTTGGGGGACCAACAATAGTGAATCATAAAGAGTTCTTAATTGACTAAGATATATTCTAAATACTAGCATATTGTAACTAAAAATTTAAATCATTTTTGTTTCAAGACATCTCAAATAGATATAATAGTGGTACTCAAATTTGATGTGGAGAATTAAACAATAAATAACTAAATGAATAACATTCCCTTTATAAATGAATCCATTAGGTTAAGATGTAGAAAGAAACAATTGTTAAACTTCTCGATTATTGATATGGAATGTCATGAATTCATAATTAGAATTGTCCTTCTTTGAGGAAGTATAAAATTTCTTATTTTTCTAGGAAGAAAGTTGTGGAGCACTTGCTAGTTGGCTTAGTGTGATGCGATACTAGTGTGGATAGGGCAAAATCCTTTATGCCAATGCCCTTGTTCTACAATAGATGGGCAACTAGTGAGTGATCTAGTGAGCACTTCATTGTAAGGTCTTAAAAATCGATCTCGAACACCATATTGGTTTGTCTCAAAATGGTAGTACTGGTACAATTGATATGTAGTATGTATTAAGACTCAATCAATAAAAATGAAAAACAACTAGTATTGATACAAACTACTGTGACGATACATAATGGTCAAATCAGTTCAGCATCCTAAGGATAATACAAGTGCCATTTTTCTATTGGAGTGGGATGGTATTGATAGTACCATCCCCATCCCACCTTGTTACTATCCTTGCACACAATCAAAGGGTGATCAGTATTAGACCTCCTTCCTAAATCATGCTTTCCACATTAATAGACCCATCACAAGTTATGCTATGGAGCAAGAAATCAAATATAATCTCTATCCTCATCTCATGAAGAATGATAAATTCTTATCCTTGTCTTAGCTGGCTCTGATGACATATTTGAACTTTTAGTAAAATTATGAAATTAATAATATAGTTGAAAAAAATTTCATTAAGCATATTGATAAATTTAACATTTATCTTTTAAATTTATATTTTTCACTAAATAATAAAAAGTTTAAACTAAACTAAGAGCTAAATATAATTCAAAATATATATGAAAGTATAGAAGGATACTATAATGCTTACGTATGAGGCCAACAAGGCTAGGATGGGTCAAGGATATAATTATTCTCATCCCCACCTCATCCTCGCCAATGGGGACACAAATAATCCCCATCTCTGCCCCTATCCCTACAAAATATGGGAATCCTCATCCCAAATAGGGGGAAACAAGACAGATCCCTGCTTTACGGTTCAAATTGCCATCCCTAGTTGTACCCATTTGGTCATGAATTTATTGTTTAAGGGCAATTCAACTTGGTGCATATATTCAAATTTCAACAAAAATGGAGAATTCACCATATTTTCCATATAAATTTAGTTAATTAAAATTATGAAAAATTAACACAAAAAAGTAAGATTAGTGAGGTAGATAGTTATGCGTTTGTTTATGTAAAAACAATTATAAGAGAGACTAAAATGACAAACAGTAACAAAAGATGTTTGTTGCAAGCAACATAGTATCATTTGTTTATAGTCCATGAGAGATGCCTAAATCAACTGTAAATAAACCACTAAGTTGTGTGATCTTTTGAGTAATTAAACGTTCTTAATAAAGCCAGTTTACTAAAAATGTTTTGGAGAAATATTGGGCAAAGAAAGGGACTTGTGACTGATTCAAGAATTTTCTCAATAGTTTGGAGATTATTGTTACTAGAATATGCTTGCATTCTATGGAGGATGGAAGCATATTGAATATTCATATTGAAATGGAAACATATCATTAATAGGGATTCCTCATTGTGGGGGATATCTTAGTTTTCTTATAATATAAATTCATGTTGAGGTGGAAAACATGACTCGCATAAAAATTCTGCAGAACTAGAAATATCATGGATTTTCAATATTAAAGACTAAAAGATAAGGACTTGTGACTGATTCAAGAATTTTCTCAATAGTTTGGAGATTATTGCTACTATGATATGCTTGCATTCTGTAGAGTATGGAAGCATATTGAATATTCATATTGAAATGGAAACATATCATTAATAGGGATTCCTTGTTGTGGGGGATATCTTAGTTTTCTCATAATACACATTCATGTTGAGGGGGAAAACATGACTTGCATAAAAATTCTGCAGAACTAGAAATATCATGGATTTTCAATATTAAAGACTAAAAGATAAGAGTTAGGAAAGTTGAAAATTATGACTATAAGAGAGAGTGCGATGGATCTTTTTTGGGTGTGACATTGTTGAGGATTATCCTCCTCAAATTGCCTAAAATTTTCCAAGTTGGTTAGAAGTCGAGGTTTTTTATACAATAGAATAGAGTTAGCTTGAAAAATATTAGTTTGCTGAACATTAGTAACCATCACATCCTATGAGCTAATGAATTTAGTGGATATAACCTGGAGGATAGACTAAATGGGAGAAAAAGAGGGCATGGTAGCAACACTTTAAAATAGATGGAAGCAAAGTGTAGAAGCAAAAGTGTAGAGGGAAAAAGGATTTGTAGGGGCATAAATGACCAAAAAAGAGGAAAAGGGAGAGTGATAATGAGATGGTTTATGAGAGTCATAACTGCAAGGCTACAACAGCAGTGTCACATCATCAATATTTTGGGTATTACTTTCTCCTCTGACCTATGATTGAGGAGCTTCAAAATGTGTTGTAAGGCTAGCTTGATGCTGAACATTTCAGAAGTGGTTCTATTCAAAAATTCCAACTGTTGATGTTGTTAGAGTTGTATTTAGGACTCAGATACATGAAGGTAGATTATTTAAAGAAAATTTGACCTTCAACACATGTTTCTATGCTAATACTACAAAATTTGAGCTTGTGGAAACCTGTGGGTGAAGGGTCTGTGTGACACATCATGGTTCACATACAAAAGATCCAGTGTGTTCTGGACCTCACCTGAAATGTCCTACTGCACGCGAACTCCATCACCTGGACCTGTTGGACTTCCAATCCCTTTTGGTCTTGAGCTTTAACATAAGGGCACGAGGGGATCAACATGTCAAGGATTTTGTAGAAAAGAAGAGTGGTTACTCTTGCAGGTGCAAGTGTTCACATGCATGAGCACATTTTATGCATGTGGTATGAGAGAGAGGGGAGGGGGGCTGGCTTTTAATAGATTTAGAATGGAATGATATGAAAGAACGGCAATAGGGCCTAGTTCTCATTCTCTTCTTTAGTTTCCAAAAATGAGGGGTCAAAGTTTAGTGGAGGAAGCAAATTCATGTAGCCGACCCCATATAGCTGGGAAAAGGCTTAGATGAGTTGAGTTGAGTTGAGGGGTCAAATTTTCTCTTTCCTTAAAGGTTTTCTCTCACCTATTGGCTTAACATTATATAGGTCCAGAAAACTTAGTTATGACTGGAGAACATATATGGCTATTGAAGTAAAGGTAACATTAGTTTAAAATACAAAATTTGGTGGCCGTATATGATTCAGTTAGCACTAAATGCCCTCAATCTTCTTGAGTGGATTTCCTTGCTTCTTCACAAGGTCCTACGCTTGTGCAGAAAACATTCCTGTAGTCTCAATTTAGCAAGAATTATGATAAATCTTAATTATGATCTCAATGTCAAATTCAGTTAGTAAATGGTACAGGTATGAGGAAAAAGTAAGTCTTGGCTTGTAACTGAATCAGGTATCACATTTTTGGTTGTTCAATGGCCAATTTGTTGCTTTGAAATTGAATATGTTTAAACAGGTCAATGCTGATACATTCTTCTTCATAAAGTAAGTTTGTTTCATAGCAAGTCACCTAACTTCAAGTAAACTTTTCTTTTAGACAGGGTTGTAAATCCCATGGGAAAGAGCTGTCTCGGTTTTTTTATAGAACTGTGCCATCCTTCCACCTTATCTAGACACTTGGGATAGGGTATATACCGGCGTGTGTTAATTAGAATGTTGGGACAATGGCAGGATGATCTCATTCCGGCACTTTAGATGGTAACCTGTCTCGACATTCTATGGAACATTCTATCAGGATTTGAAAAAACCATGTTTTTTTAGATATCTTGCATATACTACTAATCAATGCAGTGTTGAAAAGTCAAGTTATGCACATTTATTTACTTTATCTTATGGAAACTTGTGTTCTTGTGAACAGGGAATTCCAGCCTTAGCTGCTGTAGGTGAAAAGATTCTAGCCAGTAATAATTTTAATCAGCATCAGTCCAGATGTCTGGTGCAAGGATCAGTTCATAAGGGCAAGAAATATGCTAGCTCCATGCAGCCATGTCCAGGTTCATGCATTGATAAATTATTGCAGTTAAAGCCCAAAAATGGAAGTGCAAAAAGGGATAGATCTCATAGAAGATCTTCAAACGTACCCGATGCCCATCCTGGACGATCCAGCAAGGCGCGAAATGCTAAGAATACAAAAGCCACTCAGCAGCCCCACTCACAAATAATTAATGAACACAAGACCGTTGTTTCCAGAAAACCTAGGAAAGGTTCTGTTGTGAAATAACCCCTGCAAGTAAGGTTATTTATGATCACACACATACTCAATGATTCAGTGGAACAAATGCTGTTTGGTTGGCGCATTATTTAAGAACACTGAACAGTAGCAGCAGCCATTATGGCAAGGCAGTGAGGCACTAAATCAGGACGACTCAAATAGCATCACATGGAGAAGAGCATGGTGCTGGTTATGAAGTATCTTCATGATAAGTGGTGATTTTTATGCTGTAATATAAGGTGTATCATCAAGGTAACCAAAGTGATGATCAAGATTAGATTAGAACTGTGCACATATTTTGAGAAATGTAGAATGGATGGTTCAATGCATGTGCTCAGCATGGAGCCTGCTTGCTAATTAACTTTATTATGTACAGGCCTTAAATATTTCATTCTTTTCTGCCGGAAATGTGATTAACCAAGTTATAACAGGTATCCATTGGTCAAAACGGAGGACTCCTGTGGTGGGGTTTTCTTGTTTTCATACAAATATTTCAAAAACGCATGCTGCCTACTAAGTTTGTCAGACTGGATTTATTTGTTTTGGTTGAAGCACGGTTGGGATATCAATTGTTCTTGTTTGGGAAAAAAAGGGCCATCAAAATGTCAATGTTATTCCTGTTGGTCTTAAAATTAAATGAAATTTTGATTCTTTGATATGGATTAACACCATCATACTGCAATGAATGTCAAAACTTTTCATCTGCAATTGGAGTGAATGTGTCAATGGCGCCTTGACCATTGTAGTATGGTAGTGTCTGAATATCTGCAATTGGGTGTAGGTGAATTTTAATATCAGAAGGTGGCCTTTTTCAGTATTTGGACTGTTGTAAGTTGATCAGAATCCTGTAAGCCAGCTTGTATTTGGAGGCCGTTTTATGGCATCTTGTCTCATCATGGCTAAATTAGTTGCAAGACAAATTATGGTAACTGGAAAGGGTTTTAGGAGTATCTTTCTTATGGATTTAATTCCCAACAAGGACAATGTTTGGTGGGGATATAATTAATGTTGTTTTACCAAAACAACCAAAAAGAGTCGCATTCCTTATTTAGAATAAACAAACAAAAGATTTTATTTTACTTAAACCGTAAATTAATTGAACCAAGCACTAGAAGCGTAGTTACAAATGCAACAACAATCACAATCATATGTTATTCGAATTTCATGCATTACCAGACAAGGATCCACCTTTTATGTTGTTTGGCGCACAGATCTTTTGTTGTTGTTCTTCATGGTGAACAATTATCGGATTGCTGCATAATGTAGCGTGCTTGAGCGCAGTGTTATTTCTCTTCTCCATTGATTCAAAGTTGGTGAAAACATTCGAATACACATGTTTGAACATGAAAATGGACAATTCTGCTCAGTTCTTTATTCTTAGGCCTTTTATTGAACTCCACATTATTGGAATTCAGAAGCTATGATTGTGGTTTAAATGACTTTTAAATTTTCTCTGTGGCTAGGAATCATCAAAAGACAACTGTTCTATATCTAAAATTTGTACATGAAAGGCTCCATCGAAGATGCTAGCTAAACCATTTGAAGGATTCAATTAATTTACCTTTACCAGCCTTAAGTAGAAAAGTACCAATTATTTAGAAATACCATTACCAATTAATCTAAGGGCTGTCGCCCTAGGTTTCATTGTTGATCCATGTTGCAACCTATAGCTAGGGAACAACCGTATCAAAAACAACCTGTTTTGTTTGTTCTATCCCATGGGAAAAAATACATTCAAAAAACTCGAGGCATAGGGAATCTAGATCTGGTCCCCAGGAAAGCAACCCTCAAAAGTCAATACAAACAATCAAGGGCAGGGCAAACTGCTGGTTTATCGCATGACATTTGTCTCCAATTTGGTCGTCTGGAATAATCGCATGGAGTGGGTACCCTCCTATTCTGGGAGACTGCTCTGACAAGGCAACAACAGCACCAGTGGCTTCCATGGTTGCTACCGGCCACTTGTTCTTGTCTATACTCTATTATAGAATTATGGACCTGCCCAATTGGGATAGCGGACCCACAACCATCAGAAGAACGTATCAGGTCACCGTCAATGCCGTGTCTGATGGGCTTCTTCAGACGAGATGTCCTCCTTCGAATTGGTCTCTGGAGGTGGCAGAGGGCTCGTTCTCCGCCATGTAGTTAAGGATTCAAAGATAGTACCGTCAGCTTTGTACAAGTAATAATTGTTTTTGGGTGGGAAACGATCCAATGAATTTTATTCTACTTGATCCCGAGGAGGTACGTCTTTCTTCATTCCTTCCCCTTAGATGATAGACTTGGATTGGTGTTGGAACTCGGATGCTTGCATACGAGCAGTTGTCCGACTGACAGAGACTTTTGGAACGACACAGTTTGATTGATGAGGACAGGACCACACCAGGCCTAAGTTTGGGAGCTGGACCTTCTCTTGCGTCACTTGCAGACAATTGTATCGTTCTTACATACTCTCTCTCACGTAACAGTGACCCACCCTATCACCACAACTTCCCTCCACCTGGGCTGAAACACAGATTAACGGTCGATAGACCGATCCTAACGCTCACATTAACCGGGGTACTGAAGGGCCAACGCCCTTTGGCATCAAAACCCTGCCCCTTGCTAACGTTTGGGTACCGTCCATTGACGATAGCTTCACCCAAAAGCTATTAGGCATCATGTTGGTTGCTTCTCTATCTCTCTCTCTCTCTCGGCAGAGGCAGGCGTATCTTCCTCCATTTGCATATCCATCTAGAACCAATGGCTTATTATTGGGGCATCACCCTTCACGTTCATGGCCTGCAAAGAAATCTACAGCTGAATTAGAGGAGGCACAGGAAAAACTAAAGTTTAGTGCTGGGAAATAAGCTTCCATTATCTTCTGTCTAATTTATAAAGCAACAAGATTCTACAGGCACGGCGCAAATGGTACTGGAAAGCACTGATAAGTGCCTACATCAACCCATCATATTAACGCAAGCAAGATATTCCAGTTGAATGCTATGCTAAAATAATTGAGTCAAAAAAGCACCCACTTGTAGATAGCCTTTATCAACATTATTGGAACTCATGCTGGGAATCTAACATGAAGGGAAAAATAATAATAATAATAATAACAATAATAATAATGTTATGGCATCTCCACTCATCCCAAGGTCCGTGCACGAACCTATCATCCAATCTCTCACAGTGAAATGGCCTTCTGTAGGGACATGTACAGGAGAGGAATCGTTTTAGAAATTTTGTTAGATTTCAGGTAAAAGTAAGGCCAGTATGGTATATAGTTTGAAGTGCTCTAGACGCCCCACTGTGACGACAACTCCTGATATTACCATTGGATCCAACAGTATATATATCAGAGAAATAAGAGGTTGCGCTCCAAGGCATCATCAGATGGTGACCGAGGAAAGAGAGCAAGAATAAGAGAAAAATCAAATGGATGGTCATAAGGCGTTGCCATCACATCGGATGATCTCACCATAAGCGGCCAGAACACAGGCTGGCGAATGTTTCTATATATTCTCGCCCTTTTGACTGGTGGAGTACATTTCATATAACAATTTTCTACCTGGCTGGCTCTCATGATGAGGCTTCTGGCTGCATAGTCTATATATGGTGAGAGTTGTTGATAACATAGCTTTCTCAACATGAAAGGAAAGCAGAAGGTTCAAGATATGAAGTTTGATGGGATCATTTGCTGAACCGTCAACCTTGTATTATGGTTCAAAGAGGAGAACCATGTAAAGTGGATTGACCTATTGAGGAAAAAGATGCATGGTGGGAATCTATCTAAAGATGGATACAAGCAACAGTGAACATGAAAGAAAGCGTTGTCCCTGGAATAACAGGCACCACAACGTGGCCTAGGAAAGAGATAGACAGCTAAAGGTATTACCCACTGACACCTCCGTCCTGATTCCTCTTCTCCCTTGCATTTATTCCGACTCCACCATGTTCTTTTTAAATGAGATCAGCAACATCCCACAAGGCATCCATGAATTCCAGCCCTTCCACTTCTAAAAACTCTCTTCTGAGACACTTTCTCTGTCTTTCCTTTTTAACAGAGACTGCAAGCTTCGACATGGAGCAGGAGGAAGTGAGATCACAGTCAGCAAACCAGAGATCAGAGCCACATGACCATGAGGACGGGGAGGTTGGTGACAACTCCAGAGCATGGTTGAACCTGACCCTGGGCAGGAGCATCTCTTCAGCAGCCACGAACTCCGCAGATTCCCAGTCCAAAGAAGCTCCTCTCAAGGTGTTTTCATGCAATTTCTGCATGAGGAAATTTATCAGCTCACAGGCATTGGGGGGTCATCAGAATGCTCACAAAAGAGAGAGAAGTGCAGCTAGAAGGTCTTATCACTCCCAGAGGATGATGATGGGTTTGCACCACAACGCTCCTTTCCGACACTTCCCCCTGCGAGTTCAGCCTCACTCAATGGCTCACAAGCCAAACAGAGAGGGAGGCATGGGGATGGTGGCCAGGTTTGATGATGTCAAAACGAGTTGGCCACCCTACGCACAGGAGGAAGGAACAGATTTCAGGTGGCCTGGAAGCTATCAAGTAAATTTGCAGCCACCCACACAACCATCGGAACAAAATAAGCTAGATTTGAGTCTCCGACTTTGATGTTTTATCAATTTTTGTACACACTTGCAAGGCAGCCCATCTACCGTCCAGCTTTATTTTTTGCTTCGATCGGTTGAAGAAAAAACTGCATTAAGTTTCAATCCACCATCAGATGCATAATTGCTTTTATACATCAAGATGATTAATTTGTCTTGAAAATAACCAAAAATACTTAAGAGCTTTATAGGATTCGTGCAGATAATTCTACCATAGCTTTATACTCTAGTATACTCTATTCGCCATCCACCGATGTTCTTTCTCCTCAACACCCACCATTAGGCTTTTTCTCAGGTATTTCAGGAAATGCATTTCAGACAATGTATTCATCATTGTGTAATTCATTTCGGACTCTTGATGCACTGTCATGCACTTTCTCCAGTTTGTTTTGATTGAAAATCACGGTGTGATTATATGTTATAATAGCAAAATTGATTGCGGAGGTGGAGGCTAAGTCATGGAGAATTATTTGACCCTACTTTCCTTAACAAAAAATAGAGAAATGATAGAAGATAAATGAAAGAGACAACAAATGGATTGCCAGAATCATCTGAACTAATGACAACACAGATAAAGAGAGTCATTGATGTCATATGATTTCATTCAAATATTCACATATTAAACAGGCAGCAAAGGGATTGTTATTATACATGAGCAAGCATCATGTTACTTGCAAGCTGTGTGGTTATATGTTTCTCAACAACTCAAGATCTCAATATGGTCCATCATCAGTATATCAAGATTGGGAGAAAAGTAACATAGCACCACAACAATGGG
This sequence comes from Calamus simplicifolius, assembly GCA_900491605.1. Classification (NCBI taxonomy): domain Eukaryota; kingdom Viridiplantae; phylum Streptophyta; class Magnoliopsida; order Arecales; family Arecaceae; genus Calamus; species Calamus simplicifolius. The sequence goes on along the minus strand of UESW01004705.1, from coordinate 455,037 downwards.
GCAGTGTTTGGCCTGGCTAACCAATGAAGAGATATGGAGATCCAATGATATTTAGAGACGAGTCATGTTTCAAATGATGAAGGTAATAAGAATGAGTTGTTCATATAATCAGTTTGACCTATATAGTAACTGGCTCTGTTTGCCATATTTCAAAGTTGAATTAATTAAAAAGGCAACTGGATGTGTAAAATTAATGCATGATAGAGGCTAGGTTGGACAAAATGCTAATGTTCATCTTTCCTTTGCCAGCTCAATTTCTCTCTCTTCTTTCCATTGAATGCCTCATTTTCTTCAACAGACACTAGAATGCTGTCTATTTTCTAAGACCGACCTTTCTAATCAACATAAAACACTCCAAAATAAAAGCAGAATATTCTCCATGCCATTCCAAGAGAAATATAGCCTTCAATCTGCACCCAAATCAATGTAAAGAATCAAGATAACTGCAGCAGAATCTTGAGGAATAGAGTTCACTGATCTTCAAAGTCGGCTCTCTTAGAGTCCATTGCAATGAGAGCCAAGCTTAGGAGCCCTACAGTCACTAAACAAGTATTTTTCCATCATATTCCTTCAATGAGACGCCTTAGCTGCATGCCAATCAAAATCTGCCAACCCATTATTTAATAAACATACTTAGAGCCTTCAAATAAGGCAACTGCTTGCAAAGAGTATGTTTCCATTTGTAGAAAATAAAGGTATATTCTAGTCGCAAAGAGTTGCAAACTGTTTAGCATTTATTGTTTAGAAGTTTATACTTTCCCAAGTGCCCATAAGAAGTATTCTTCGTTTCATAAGAAAAGCAACATAATTTCAGAGGCAAAAGCATGCATAGGATTGATCACTATTTTACGTACCTTGCCTTTACTGTCACCTGCAAGAGATGTACTAATTATTCTGGACAGGAATTTATTTTGTCATATGAAATGATATTCGCACAAAAATGCTCAGAAACATCATCTTTTTTAAATGTGTGGAATGCCAAATTATATGGATCAAGAACTTTTGCCAGAGGTAGTGTCATTATCAGGCATATTGGAGAACTTCCACTGCTAGTGCTGGCAACATGTCTGAATAAGCATGTCCAAATCCAACTTTAAAATGAGTTTCCTAATTCCAAATCCTGTCCGGTGTGAAATAGATCTGCATCCAGACTGGCTCTTACTAGCATACCAAACTTGGTTTTCTAGTTTTGGTAACCTAAACTAACCAGAGAATATTTAACACATATTGGTCATGCTAAAAAGATGAAGTTGGGCAAAGGGGATGTGTTTGGGAATGCTGCATAAGATGATGCAAGGGACCAACAAACCAAAGGGTTGGGGTTCAGGTGCATAGAGTCAAGCAAAGCCCTCACAACCCATGGAGCACATGTTGGAAAGAGAGGGCACCAACTTAGTATTAGTAGAGAGGATGAATTTTGCAGTGATGCCTGCTACTGTTGCACCAACACAGGTACGAGAACGCATCCAAATATCTTATTCGGCACAAGAGAAAAAGAGAGATACATGGACGCATATCATATATCATATAAATTTAACTAACTTATATCTTTAAACATTATCTGTTTAAATATTAAAAAATATCAAAAGATATTATTTGTTAAGTGTTATAACCAAATCATCCTCCTGCTTGCATCCAGTCGCCTTCTCTGGCATGCCAAGGATCTTCCGGTGAGCTTCGCTCGATCGGGAGCTTGCAAAAAGTCTCGGAAACCGAAGATTCCGATGGGAACCTTTCGACGCTCAAGTCAGTGCTCTGAGCAATAGCCGTGATGTTGACCCAATTATTGATTTTGATAATTAATAAAAGACATGAGTATATTCATTTGTTTCTAATAGATTTAACAAGTGTTTCAGGATTAAATTGTTTGATCAATCAAAATGGATAAAGAAACATATTTTGAATCAATATTTTAAAAGGAACTTTCAAAGTTCAGAGCCTGGAGTCGACACCCAAATAGTCAGGAGCCGACCACAAGGCGTATTAGAAAGTTTCTGAGATTTTGGCATGGTCCGAAGTCGACACCCAAGGTTTCGGAGCCGACTCCAACCTGAGATATAGAGAAATGCATTCTGTTTCAGTTTCTGGAGCTGACACATAGAATTCGGGAGCCGACACCTGAGATTTTAGGAGCCGACACCTGAGTTTCTGGAGCCGACTCTAACCTGAGAACAGAGAGCGTGTTTTATGGACTTTTCTGGAGCCGACACTTACAGTTTCCGAAGCCGACTCCCGAAAGCGATGAGCGACACTTACCTTTTTCGGAGTCGACTCCCCAACAACTTTTTCTTTACTATTTTTGAACACCCGATTTGGAGTCGACACCTGAAAAGTTGGAGCCAACTCCAACCTGTCAGGAACGAATTTTCTATCTGTCAGAACGTACTCCAACGGTAAGATTTCTTTTCACCTAACTTCTAACGGCTATTTTCTTTGTGTGTAGAAGAATCCAAACGTCTCCAACGGCTAGTTTTTCCTCCTAAAACGTGGATTAAGGAATCTATAAAAAGGGGACCATCCGTTTGAAAACGGAACGAAAAATTTAAGAGAAAATAGATTGAAAAATCTAAGAAGTCTCGAGCAAGAAATCAAAAAGGAAAGAGTCAAAGTTTAAATCCATCAACTCCAGAAAAGCTCAAAGAGAAATCCAAGGCATTCAAGCTCAAAATCGGAGGATTTCCTAAGTGAAGAAATTAGAAGCAAAAGCCCTGATTTTTCCATCTTCTCAACTGCAAGTTTTGAAGAATCTGAGCTGAGGCACTGATTCAACCTTTCCAAGAAGAAGAGGAAAAGAAGAAGAAAAGCGCACATTCAAAGATCTTCAAACAGGCTTTTCTAATCCTTGTTTAGTTTATTGCCTATTTGCTCATTTGAGGAGCTTTCTTGTATCTTAAACTCTATTCTCATTACTGTTTACTAGTTCAATCAAGGGATTGAATTAGTTGAGGTAGTTTACCTCAGGGGCAAGCTAAGGATAGCTTGTGATTTGGGTTTTGTGCTGGTGAGCCCGAAAAACCAGCTGGGTTCATTGTAATCCCGGGGAAACAACAAGTTTTGAGTTGTGAGCTTGTAAAACAACTCGGCTGTAATCAAGTAGATTATAGTCCCAAGTGGTACTTGGGAGTGGACGTAGGTGTTGGATACACCGAACCACTATAAAATCCTTGTGTTTGCCGTGTTTTGACTCTCTTACTCTATCTCTTCATTTGTGCTTAATATCTATCCAGCATATAATCTCATTTATTCCAAAGCACATTTTTTTTGGGGCTAAATATTTTTAAGAACCCAATTCACCCCCCTCTTGGGTTGCCATCTGGGCCAACAATTGGTATCAGAGCGAGTGCTCATTTGAATTTGGTCTAACGATCAAGAGCAAAAGATCCAAATGGCAGCTCAAGCTAGTTCATCATATTTAGAAGGTCAATCCACTAATCGACCTCCTTTATTTAATGGAACTAATTATAGTTATTGGAAAGCTAGGATGAAGATTTTTATTCAAGCACTTGACTATGACCTATGGGGAATCATAGTTAATGGTCCACACATACCCACAATTAGAGTAGACAACATGGTGATTCCTAAACCGAAAACGGAATGGGATGAACATGATAAGAAGTTGGTTCAGCTCAATGCTAAAGCCATGAATGTTTTGTATTGTTCATTGGATGCAAATGAATTTAATCAATTTCTACATATTTCCCAAAAGAAATTTGGGATAGATTAGAAGTTACCCATGAGGGTACTAATCAAGTAAAAGAATCAAAAATTAATATTTTGGTGCATAAATATGAACTATTTAGCATGGAACAAACTGAAACTATTACAAGCATGTACACAAGATTCACTGATATTGTAAATGGTTTGAAAAGTCTTGGTAAGACTTATACTAATTCTGAACTTGTGCATAAAATTCTTAGGTCACTTCCAAGATCATGGGAAGCGAAAGTGACTACAATCCAAGAAGCCAAGGATTTAAATGTTTTACCTTTGGAGAGCTACTTGGATCCTTAATGACTCATGAGCTGACTATAAACAACATCAAGAGGAAGAAGTCAAAAAGAAGAAAACTATTGCTCTTAAGGCTGCAGAAAGTGAGGAAAGCTGCAGTGATGGTGATGATGATGAGGAGACTGCACTCCTTGCAAAGAAATTCAAAAGGTTCATGCAAAGAAGAAGACCCTTCTATAAGAAGAGATATGGAACAAAAATGGAAGGAGAGAAAGAAAAAGAGAAGGACAAGGACAAAGAAAAAGAGAAAGACCCCTTAATATGTTATGAGTGCAAGAAACCGGGGCATTTCAGATATGACTGTCCTCAATTGAAGAAAGCCTACAAGAAGAAGAAGAAAGCTTATGTTGCAACATGGAGTGATAGTGAAGAATCCTCTTCCGAGGAGGAACAAAAAGAAGTTGCAAACATTTGCTTCATGGCAAACAACGATGATGAGGTAAATACCGAAATCCTCAATGGTGATTTTACATTTGATGAATTATATGAAGCTTTCAATGAATTAGTCAATGATTTTAAAATTCTGAAAAAGAAAAACAAATTTTTGAAAAGTGAAAACTCAAATCTGTGTAAAGAGAAAAATAAATTAACACTTGAAGTTAATGATTTAAAAGATGCAAAGGAGAGATTTCTAAAAGAAAAAGAATCAATCATGAATGAAAACCTTAACTTAAAGAAAGAAGTTGAAAAATACAAGAACATAGTTGATAAATTTACATATAGCTCTGAAAAACTGAACTTACTTTTAAGTAATCAACGGCTGTTTTTGATAGAGCTGGATTAGGATATAGACCAAACATGAAACAAAAAGTTGTAAATAATTTCTTTGTTAAGAAAACAAATGATGTTACATGTTACAATTGCAACAAGAAAGGCCATAAATCTTATGAATGTAATGCAAAAAAAAGTAACAAAAAATTAAATGTTAAAGGAAAGAAAATATGGGTTCCAAAAGGAACAATCTTTTTTGCTACTAACCATGAAGGACCCAAGAAGGCTTGGGTACCTAAATATAAGACTTGATCATTTAGCAGGAGTGTCTTGCGGTTAAAAGATCAAAGCAAAGTGGTATCTCGATAGTGGCTGCTCAAGACACATGACGGGTGACAAGGATCAATTCATCACCCTTAAAAGCAAAAGAGGAGGAGTTGTTACGTTTGGTGATAATGGCAAAGGCCAGATCATGGGGTTTGGTAAAATTCAAATAACTCCCTCCATATTTATTGAAAATATCTTATATGTTAATGGTTTAAAGCATAATCTAATTAGTATTAGCCAATTGTGTGATAAAGGTTTCAAAGTATCATTTGAAGCTTCTATTTGCACTGTTTCTAATCCATTGATAATAGCATTGTATTTATTGGAAATAGAAATGACAATGTGTACTTGATTGATTTAGACAATTTGTCTACTAGTAATCATTGCTTAGTTGCTAATAATGCTAATATGAATGAGATTGGATGGCTGTGGCATCGTAGATTAGGTCATGCAAGCACACACCTAATTTCAAAATTAATTAGAATGGATTTAGTAAAAGGCCTTCCACAATTAGATTTTGAAAATAACAAAGTTTGTGATGCATGTCAATTTGGAAAACAAACTAGAAACTCTTTCAAAACTAAAAACATTGTTTCCACTTCTAGGCCACTTGAACTACTTCACATGGATCTCTTTGGACCTACTAGAACCACTAGTCTAGGAGGAAAGAAATATGGTCTTGTGATTGTAGATGATTATTCTAGATACACTTGGGTATTGTTTTTAGCTCATAAAGATGAGACCTTTCCAATATTTCTGAAATTTTTCAAGAAGGTCACAAATGAGAAGAACAACACCATAGTGTCTCTTAGAAGTGATCATGGCACAGAATTCAAAATCATTTATTTGAAAACTTTTGCATTGAAAATGGCATTCATCATAATTTCTCTGCACCTAGGACACCACAACAAAATGGAGTTGTAGAAAGAAAGAATAGAACCTTAGAAGACATGGCCCGTACCATGCTATGTGAAAGCCAACTCCCAAAGTACTTCTGGGCGGAAGCTATAAACACGGCATGTTACATTCTTAATAGAGCTTTAATTAGGCCAATCCTTAAGAAAACTCCTTATGAACTATGGAACAATAGAAAACCAAACATTAGTTACTTTCATGCATTTGGTTGTAAATGTTTCATTCATAATAATGGTAAAGATAATCTTGAAAAATTTGATGCAAAATCAGATGAAGGCATATTCTTAGGATATTCAACATCTAGTAAAGCCTATAGAGTGTTTAACAAGAGAAACTTAATTGTAGAAGAATCTATTCATGTAGTTTTTGATGAATCTTAGCATCGAGTTCAGAAAAATTGATGATGAAGAAGATACAAATTTACTTGAGAGAGATATTGAAAAATTGAATATTGATGTATCTTCAGATCATGAACAAGAAGCTAAAGGTGATGATTCTCCTAGTGTTGATGTTGTTGATGCTAATCATAATGATGTAGATCTTCCTAGAGATTGGAGATATGCCTATGGTCATCCAAAGGAATTAATTATAGGTGATCCATCTCAAGGAGTAAGGACTAGATCATCAATGAGAAACATCAATAATCATCTTGCATTTGTATCTCAAATTGAACCTAAAACGATTGAAGAAGCTGAAAAAGATAATAATTGGTTGTTAGCTATGCAAGAGGAATTAAATCAATTTACTAGGAATAATGTCTGGACCCTTGTAGATAGACCTAAAGATCATTCTGTTATAGGATCAAAATGGGTATTTAGAAATAAATTAGATGAAAATGGTATAGTAATTAGAAACAAAGCTAGATTAGTTGCAAAAGGATATAATCAAGAAGAATTGATTTTGATGAAACTTTTGCACCTGTAGCTAGATTAGAGGCAATTAGATTATTACTAGCATTTGCATGTCATATGCATATCAATTTATTTCAAATGGATGTTAAAAGTGCATTTTTAAATGGATTTATAAATGAGAAAGTTTTTGTTGAACAACCACCTGGTTTTGAAGATCATAAATTTCCAAATCATGTTTTTAAATTGCACAAAGCACTTTATGGTTTAAAACAAGCACCTAGAGCTTGGTATGATAGGTTAAGCAAATTTCTAATTGAAAATGACTTTTCTAGAGGAAATGTTGATAAAACACTATTTTTGAAAAGAAAAGACAAAGATTTATTGGTAGTACAAATATATGTAGATGATATTGTATTCGGTGCTACTAACAATCTCTTGTGTCAAGAATTTGCAAGTTAATGCAGGGTGAATTCGAGATGAGCATGATGGGAGAACTCAATTTCTTCCTGGGACTCCAAATCAAACAAGAAAGAGAGGGAATCTTCATCAACCAAACAAAGTACACAAAGGAAATCCTCAAAAGTTTGGGATGGAATCAATCAAACCCCTCGGAACACCAATGAGTCCCTCATGCAAATTAGACAAAGATGAAGACGGTAAGCCAGTTGATCAAAAATATTATAGAGGTATGATCGGATCTCTACTTTACTTAACAGCTAGTAGACCAGATATTATGTTTGTTGTTTGTTTATGTGCTAGATTTCAATCAGAACCTAAAGAATCTCACTTAATTGCTGTGAAAAGAATTTTAAGATATCTAAGTGGAACTAAAAATGTAGGATTATGGTATTCTAGAGACTCAACACTAAACTTAATTGCATATTCTGACTCTGATTATGCTGGATGTAAACTAGATAGAAAAAGTACAAGTGGTGCATGTCAATTCTTGGAAGTAACTTAATCTCTTGGTTTAGCAAAAAGCAAAATTCGGTTGCATTATCTACTGCTGAAGCAGAATATGTTGCAGCTGGAAGTTGCTGTGCTCAAATCCTTTGGATTAAGAGACAACTTGAAGACTATGGCATAACACTTGATAAAACACCTATTAGATGTGATAATACAAGTGCAATCAATTTAACTAAGAATCCAATCCAACATTCAAGAACTAAGCATATTGAAATTAGATATCACTTTATAAGAGAACATGTAGCTAGTAATGAAATCTGTCTTGATTATGTTAGTACTGAAGAACAATTAGCTGACATATTTACAAAACCTTTGAGTGAAGAGAGATTTTGTTACCTTAGAGGAGAATTAGGGATTTGTAACCCTTTGGAATGATTTTGAAACCCTTAAGGAATGACTATCTAGATTTCTATTAATTTCTTGAGATTTCTTTCATAATTTTAAGGACAATTTATCTAGTCATTTAAGCAATTTAATTCTCCATATTCCAATAATTTTTTTAAAAATTTATTGACCTTATTTTGACAAGTTTCGGCTGTTTGAAACTCATTTGTTTTTCTCTGAAACTGTCAGTGGAGTCGACACCTCAATTTGAGGAGTCGACACCTCTTCTGTGTCGCTCTCGGTCTTTGACCTTGGAGCCGACACCCGCGTAAGTGGAGCCGACTCCAGTTCGGGCGCTAACTGTGTTAGCGACTTGGAGTCGACACCCGACTTTGCGGGAGTCGACACCTGGTGGTCCCAAATTAACTTTATTAGGGCAGAGTCGACACTTCTCGATTTCTATCTTCCCCAAACCCTTTCCAAACTTTCTCCAAACCCTCTCAAAACCTCCCAAAGCCAAATACTCCCCAAATCTATCATTCCCAAGATTTCAATGGCACCTAAGCGTAGGGGATCGGTTCTTGATGCTCCCGTTGTTACGAGGAAACGTACGGCGAGGCGTCCAGTCCGTGAACCCACTCCGAGTGATGATTCCTCATCAACACCATCAGATAATCCTGGCCCCTCATCTCCACAGGTAGATACTTTAGCTGGGCGAGTTATTACAATGGGTAGAAAAGTAGATTTTGATTTCTTTGATTCTGAGGGTTTTGACATTGGAAGACAAATCAAGGAACTTGGTTGGGATAGAGTCTGTTCTTTGGATGTACCCACTTATCCAGCACTTGTTAAAGAATTTTATCTGAATTTAGCTAGAGGAGATGGTGGGATCGTTAGTTCTGTAAGAGGAAAGAGGATTCATCTTACCTTCCATATTTTAGGAAATCTGTTAAATATTCCTGTTACTGGATTTGCTGAAAATATTCATAGTGAGAGATCAGCTGCATTGTCAAGAATGTTAGGAAGAGAAATTTCTGAATTTGAAGAGGTTAGGGCAAACCAATTGCCACTTGAGCTAAGGCTGTTACATAACATCTGCAGTAGGATTTTATTTCCCAAGACTGGCCGTTTTGAGTATGTCTCAGAACGAGACATTGTTGTTATGGACAGTATCTTGACTGGTCAGCTTATAAATCTTGCTGGGATGATGATATGGTACATGGCTGAGGCTGGGGGCAAGAAGAGATCTTCACTGCCTTATGGAATGATCCTAACCTTGGTTTTTAGGAGTCAAGGAGTAGCTATTTCTGATAATGAGCCTTCGAAGAACCTAAGGCACACTGACTACTACAGCTTGGCCACTGTGCACCGGATGGGTTTTGTAAAAGTAGATGGAAAATGGGAGAGAAAAGGGCATTCTGGCACAGGGTTGCTGAGACGTATGTGCCTGGCCCTTCTGAGCAGGACCTTCTGTGAGACAGAGCTCACCAGAGCCAAGTCAGGATGTACCTCCAGCTCCTTCCTGCTTTTGATCTATCTTCTGTTGGTTTTTCGGATACTCAGTTAGAACAGCTAAGAGGTATTTTTGCTATTCACAAGGAAGAGATAAAATCTGAGTTAGATAATCAATTTATGAACTTGAGAGAGACTCTTTATTCTTTGGATGAAAGAGTTGAAAAAATTGAATCTACTCTTGGAGCCTCCGCATAATCCTTAAAGAATGATCTCAAGAACATTTTTGAAGAACTTAAAGATATCTGTGGAGATTCAGAGACATATTCCAAATGTAATGCTGAACTTCAGGACAAGATTGCTTCTGCATGTACATTTGTTGATGAAAGACTGAAGGCCTTTGTCAAGACTCAAAGTGAAGGAATGGCAAGAATAGTAGAAGAACTGCAAAGACGCATTAGAACTAATTTTTGATTATCTTGTAATGAAGTATCTTGATGATTAGTATAGTTTGAAGTTTTAATGTAATGAAGTGTAGTTTGATGATTGATGTAGTAAAGTTTCATTTTGTAAAATGATGTAATGCTTGACTTTTTGATGTAATGAACTTATCAAAAATGAATGTCTTTTGATCCTTGAATGAACTTATCAAAAATGATGATTGATACTTAATGAATGTCTTTTTGATCTTTGAAGTATCTATTAATTTTGTTATTTCTCTTGAAACTTCCTGACCTTTTTGTTGATTACAAAAAAGGGGGAGAATTATGTAAGTATTTGCAAATCGTATATGCATTGAATGTAAATCAAAAAAGGGGGAGAAATATTTAGCTTTTGTATATGCATTAAATCACATAAGTTTAATTTATTGGTATCTAGTTATTGCACATAGGAAAAGTAATTGCAATTGATATAACTACCTCATTGGTATCAATCATTAAAATTTTCTGTTAAAAGAAAGAATAGATGTTAAATTGAATATCATAGGGGGAGCTACCTCATTCAGGGGGAGCTTACCTGTAAGGAACAAACATTTGAGAATTTGATTTAAAAATCTTAATGTTTACTCATGCATATACTCAATGTTTTTATAATCATCAAAAAGGGGAGATTGTTGACCCAATTATTGATTTTGATGATTAATAAAAGATATGAGTATATTCATTTTGTTACTAATAGATTTAACAAGTGTTTCAGGGATTAAAAATGTTTGATCAATCAAAAGGATAAAGAAACATATTTTGAATCAAGATTGAAAAGGAAATTTCAAAGTTCAGAGCCTGGAGTCGACACCCAAATGGTAAGGAGCCGACCCCAAGGCGTATCAGAAAGTTTCTGGATTTTGGCACGGTCCAAAGTCGACACCCAAGGTTTCGAAGCCGACTCCAACCTGAGATACAGAGAAGTGCATTCTGTTTCAGTTTCTGGAGCCGACACCTAGAATTCGGGAGCCGACACCTGAGATTTCGGGAGCCGATACCTGAGTTTCTGGAGCCGACTCTAACCTGAGAACAGAGAGCGTGTTTTATGGACTTTTCTGAGCCGACACTTACAGTTTCCGGAGCTATAGAAATCAAGAGCACGCTGCTCTGATACCACTTGTTGCCCAGATGTAGTAACCCAAGAGGGGGATGAATTTGGTTATTTTTTAAAAAAAAATTAATAGCTATGCAGATATATGTGCTTTAACCCTAATTTGATTTGCAGCAGTGAAGTGGGGTGCACAGAATAATAAAACAGAAAAGCAAACAACCACAAACACAGAAGTTTATAGTGGTTCGGTGCCAAACTCAGCACCTACATCCACTCCCAACACCTTTGGAATTCCACTAATCGTATCACAACGATTACAACCTCTAGCCGAACCAGGCTAGCCCTCTTGTTTATATGGCACAAGGCAGCCAAAAACCCCTAGCCAAACCTAGGCTAGTCCTCTTGTTTCATGGCACAAGGAAGCCAAAAACCCCTAGCCAAACCTAGGCTAGTCCTCTTGTTTAAATGGCACAAGGAAGCCAACAACAAACCAGGGTTCACTAACCCTTTTACAAGATAATCAGAGTATGTAAAGGAGAAGCTCCTACAAAGAGCAAATATTCGGAAAATACTTTACAACTTTTGAAGCAATAAACTCAGCAATAAATGAACTAGGTTGAAGCAGCTGAAGTCTTGAATGCTTGAAAAGCTTCAATGATTCGGACGACCTTTCGGAGCAAGGAATGAATTTGAATGCCCAGCAACCACTCAACAAATATGCAATGAAGGCTCTTTTCTTGGATTTTTCTTTCTTTGAAATTTCTTTTTCAAAAAATATCTCGGTGTGCTTCTAATCCCAGCTATTTATATCCATCTAACAAGAAGATATCCGTTAGATACATAAGAAATAAATGAAATAATAACGGGAAGAAAATATAACAGTTAAACATGTTTCCCTTAAGCATTGAATGCAGATCTCCATTTGAGGAAGGATGAGCACTTTAAAAATTCAAAAATCAAAAGTTAAATATAGCTTGAAATAGCAATAGAGAAAGAGAGAGAAGAAAGAGCACTCTTAAAAGCTTAGGCGGCGGTGGATTAAAAAAAAAAGTGGCTCCAGTAGCTGAGGATATGAATGCCATTGTCCAAGAGTAAACAGGAAACCTCAGCTAGCTAATCAGTTAGCTAACCAGAGGTCACAACAAAGGAATCGTCCTGAGGCAACTCATTAACTAAGCAAAGTTAGTTAGCTCTTTAGCTAACTAACAGAGAAAAAGTAATGGTAGAAAGAAAAATTCATGCATTCATAGTTAGCTCTCCAGCTAACTAAATTTGAAATCGACTCGACTGCAGGAGAAGAACAAGACAGCTAGTTAGCTGAATAGCTAACTGAAGAATGGCCAGTTAGCTCACGAGCTAACTAGAAGCAAAAGCAATATGTTGTCCATCCAGCTTAGTTAGCTCTCCAGCTAACTGAGCAAAAAGGCAGCCATCTATTCTGATATAGTAGTTAACTCTCCAGCTAACTAACCAACAGTCAGCTAGCTCTTTAGTTAACTGAATTTTGAATCCCCACGGCTGAGACGTTCCCTGTGAAAATCAGTTAGCTGAGTAGTTAGCTCCAGGATGAAATAGTTAGCTAAGCAGTTAACTAAAAGAAACGTCAGCTAGCTAAAGGAGTTTCAGTTAGCTAACAAGACATCCAGCCAGCTAGCTAAAATTTAAAGGTGTTCGGCCAATGCACTGTGACGAGCAAATCAGTTAGCTAAAGGAATTCCAGCTAGCTAACAAGCTAGCTCACCAGTTGACTAAAAGAAAAGGACGTTCGGCCAGGCACCTGAGACAGTTTCTTAGTTAGCTGAAAGGGCTCCAGCTAGCTAATAAACTAACTCACCAGCTAGCTAAAAAGGAGGACGTTCGGCCATCTAACTGAGACGAGCATTTTAGTTAGCTGAAGAAACTTCAGCTAGCTAACAAGCTAGCTAAACAGCTAGCTAAAATACAAGATCGTTCGGCCCAATCACTGTGGCGAGAATTTTAGTTAGCTGAGGGGCATGCAGCTAGCTAATTGAAGAACAAGCTAGCTAACCAGTTAACTTCAAGCAAAAATAAAAATATCTAAAGCAAAGTAAAATAAAGTACTTTCTTACCAGTCAATTTTGCATGAAGATACTTACTTGCAAGGCGACCAAACTTCCCTGTATCAATCTTAGAATTGCTTAATTTGTTTTGTAATCATCAAAATCAATCTGGGGTCAACAATCTCCCCCTTTTTGATGATGACAAAACCTTTAAGCATATAAGAGCAAGTGTATATATGGAAGTTTAATAAGTAAACAGGAGTAATCAGAAAACATTAATTTCTCTCCCTGTCAAATTGAATAAGTGAAATCTTTTTTTTCTCCCCTGAATATATGGAGTTACTACTTTACTCCATTCCTTAATGTATGCAAGCAACATTCTTCTCCCCCTTTTTGTCATTAATCAAAAAGAAGTTTGAAGAGTCTTGCAATAACTTTAAGCATAATAGATCAAGGAGATGTTAACATTCATTGCATAATTAAAACAGTCATGCAGATAGTAGAAGACAATAGATATTACATGTCATTGTTTCAAGTCATAGAGCATAAACATAAACAAGCATAACAAGTTTGTTCAAATACTACAAAACCGCATAAGTTAAGTACAATCACTTGTCGTCATCAGATGAAGAAATATGCACGGAAGAAACTTTTGTCTTGCTTGAAGATTGAGGCTTGACGGAGGAGGGCCGTGACGGTGGAGAGAAAGGTGCGGATGAGAAAAGAAGCATCAGGCGCAGAGGCAGCAGAACAAGTGATGAGAGTCTCCATGAGTTGACTCAGCCTTGAGAGGGTTGCAGTCCAATGATCAACAGCGTTTGCTGCATCCCGGGTCTGGGTCTGGCTCGATCTCATTTGATATTCTACCCACTCTGCCTTAGTCTCAAAGTTTTCAAGCTTACTTTTAAGTAAATTTACCTCCTTCAGGATCCGTTCCATGACAGATTCGTTGTGATGAAAAACTCTCCCATTAAGAATGTTCACATCATGAACAAGCCTTTCAAGAATGAGTTTAAATTCAAACATGTTTTCAAAAATAGAAGAAATATGTGGTACAAGAGTCTGATCATTGACAGAAGAAGCATTGTCACCAGAGCTTCGACTAGAAGTGGCAAGGGTCAATTCATTGATAATATGATGGAGTTGATCATCACATAATCTAACAGTTGGAAAAGGAGCAGGAGCAGGGTTGTCATTGCGAAAAGATGATCCAGAAACATTGATTTCAGATGGATCAGGTAGAAAAGGGTTTTGGTCAGCTGTCATAGCAGCAAGATACGGATTAGGTTGGCTGAAGTCATAAGTGAAAAAGTTTTGAGGGGAACAAGCAGGTTGATTCATAGTAGGCGGTGGCATACTAGATTGTCCTGTTCTAGATCTAACTTTTAACCAAATACCATCCCTTTTAGCAAAATCCATACGGTGCAGTGAATGAGCATTAAAAACGTCAGAGTGACGTAATGCCACTGCAGTTTCTCCTTTAAGTTTAATACCAAAACACTCAAAAACATATGTGAGAAACATTCCATAGGGCAAAGCAGCCTTAGATCTGGACAAAGATTCTCTCATAACGGTCATCATTAATTCAGGTAAATCAACAGGGTCTTCAATTAAGATATCATACATTAAGCAAATGTCCCTATCGTTTACCATATTAAATGAACCAGCACGAGGGGCAGAATCTTAGCAATGATACTATGGAAAAGCCGATTTTCTACTGATAACATATTTGCATCTAACGTTTCAATCTTACTAGCTTCAGTATCATCTATATTAAGGATTAGGCCAATCTTATATCCGCGTTCACTAGGGAGAATTTCTAAGAAACCTTCAGATGGAATTTTCAAAGCAGATCCTAATGTTTTACCATCTAGGTCTATTTTAGTCTTTTTCACAAGGAAGAAATAGTTCCACTACCAAAGGAAATATTTTTCATAGAATTCCTTAATAAGTTCAGGATAAATAGGTCTTTTGGTAGATAACAGTTTGTCCATCCTTGTTTAACTAACAGATTACCGATTTTAAAACCTTCTTGATCTAAAAAGTTAAAGTCTACTAACCTCCCATGAGCAAAAGATTTTGAAGCAAGTAGGGAGTTGATTTGAGTAGAAGACGTGGAAGACTTCCGGTGAAGATCGGCACAATCATCATCTCTAGCGATTGCCTTCTTCTTGGGAGCCATCAACTTCTTCTAGATAGATGGAAGGAAGGATTAATGGAAGGAATGAAAGAAACGGTTGAGAATGAATGGAGAAGACGCTCGGTTGGAGTTTGAATGAGGAAGGAGACGGCGTGATTTGAAAAGAAACGAGTGGAGAAAAGGTTATATAGTGAATAGGCTTGATGGTTAACTGGCCATGTGACTGTTTGGTTGCCTGGTCAGTTAGCTGCCATCAAAAGAAAAAT